>JADFUC010000740.1:0-38276 GCA_019722365.1 Lithospermum erythrorhizon | reverse complement strand
CTGGAAGTCCTCGGTTGCATCCCTTTACGCTATCTTTTATTCTCCAATCTTTGTCCATGTTCATCGATTCATTATTTTTGTTTCTTTTCCCGCCCACTTCGTGATAATATCTATTTAGTTTCTTATATTATATATTTGTTTTGTACTATATTTTAAATTATTATTATAAAAATAACTAATTTAATCTTCGATTTAGACGTATTTTCTTGTCAATTTTCTCGATTTGCATATCGATATCTCGCAACAAACATCCATTAGTCTTCGGTAGCGATTACCAAGACTAATGCACCGGATTCCCATCAGAATCTCGGGTTAAGCGTGTTTCATGGTAGTAGCGCTTAGACGGGCGACTGGGAAGTCCTCGTGGTTGAGATCCCTTTACGCCATCTTCAGATTCTCCAATCTTTCATTCATGTTAATCAGATTCATTATTTCCTGCTTTCTTTCCCCGCCCACATGATATTCATTAAGTTTTTATATTATATATTTCATTTCAGACTATATTTTATTATTATTATTATAAAAATAACTAATTTAATTCCTATTGATGTATTTTTCTTGTCAATTTTCTCGATTTGTAATATTGACATTCTGCGAACAAACATCCATTAGTCTTCGGTAATCATACCAAAGATTAATGCACCGGATCCCATCGTAATCCGGTTAAGCTGCTTGGGCGAGAGAGATTTAGGGATGGGCGACTGGAAGTCCTCGTGGTTGCACCCTTTTACGCCATCTTATTCTCCAATCTTTCATTCATGTTCATCTATTCATTATTTTTGTTTCTTTTCCCCGCCCACTTCGTGGATGATATCTATTTAGTTTTTATATTATATATTTGTTTTGTACTATATTTAATTATTATTATAAAATAACTAATTTAATCTGGCTTTAGATGTATTTTCTGTCAATTTTCATTCTGTATAATGGATATCCGCACAAACATCCATTAGCCTCGGTGCGACCATACCACTAATGCAATCGGATCCCATCGTAACCCGGGTTAAGCGTGCTTGGGCGGTAGTAGTACTAGGACGGGCGACTGGAAGCCCTCCTCTCACAGATCCCTTTTTACGCCATCTTCAGATTCTCCAATCTTCATTCATGTTAATCAGATTCATTATTTATGTTTCTTTCCTGGCCCACTTCTCAGATGATATTATCTATTAAGCTTTTTATATTATATATTTATTTTGTACTATATTTTATTATTATTATAAAATAACTAATTTAATTGGATGATGTATTTTTCATTAATTCTTTCTCGATTTGTATATCGATATCTCAGAATAAACATCCATTAGTCTTCGCGCGATCATACAAAGACTAATGCACTGGATCCCATCATAATCTGCTTTCTGGGCGAGAGGAAATAGATATGACCCCCTGGAAGTCCTCGCAGGCTGCACCCCTTTACGCCATCATCTTTTATTCTCCAATCTTTCATTCATGTTAATCGCGATTCCATTATTTTTGTTTCTTTTCCTCATCTAATTTCCTCAGATGATATTATCTATTTAGTTTTTTATATTATATGTTTGTTTTGTACTATATTTAATTATTATTATTATAAAAATAACTTATTTAATTCGACATTTGATGTATTTTCTCATAATTTTCGACGGTATATTGGATATCTCAGAATAAACATCCATTAGTCTTGGGTGCTATCATACCAAAGATTACGCACCGATCCCATCGGGACCCGGTTAAGCGTGCTTTGGGCGAGTAGTACTAGGACGGGTGACCCCCTCAAAGCCCTGTCAGATCCCTTTACGCCATCTTTTATTCTCCAATCTTTCATTCATGTTCATCAGATTCATTATTTCTCAAGCTTTCTTTCCCGTCTAATTTGATAGATATCTATTAAGTTTTTATATTATATATTTATTTTGTAATTATATTTTGCTTATTATTATAAAAATAACTAATTTAATTCGATTTGTATGTATTTCTTGTCAATTTTCTCTATTTGCATATCGATATCTCGCAACAAAACATCCATTATTCGCTGACCATACCATCACTAATGCACTGATCCCATCAACTCCGGTTAAGCGTTGCTTGGGCGAGAAATTAGGGACGGGCGACTGTGCTCCCTCGTGTCGCACCCCCTTTTACGCCATCTTTTTATTCTCCAATCTTTCATTCATGTTCATCGTATTCATTATTTTGTTTCTTTTCCTTGGCCCACTTCGTGATGATATATCTATTTAGTTTTTATAGTATATATTTGTTTTGTACTATATTTAATTATTGGTAAAATAACTAATTTAATTCGATTTAGATGTATTTTTCTTGTCAATTTTCTCGATTTTGCATATCGGATATCTCGCAACAAACATCCATTAGCGTCTTGCGCGATCATACCAAAGACTAACGCACCTGAACCCATCATAACTGGTTATGGGTTGCTTGGGCGAGTAGTACTAGGGACGGGTGACCGGGAAGTCCTCGTGCTGCACCCCTTTTTACGCCATCTTTATTCTCCAAATCTTCATTCATGTTAATCGTATTCATTATTTTTGTTTCTTTTCCCGGCCCACTTCGTGATGATATTCCATTTAGTTTTTATATTATATGTTTGTTTTGTACTATAATGAATTATTATTATCAAAATAACTTATTTTAATCTCGATTTAGATGTATTTTTCTTGTCAATTTTCTCGATTTGCATATATCGATATTCAGAACAAACATCCATTAGTCTTCTGCAGCACATACCAAAGACTAATGCACCGGATCCCATCGAACTGCTGTTGCTTGGGCTTAGAGTAGTACTAGGATGGTGACTCGAAGTCCTCCTGCCGCATCCCTTTACGCCATCTTTTATTCTCCAATCTTTCATTCATGTTCATCCTTATTCATTATTTCCTCTGCTTTCTTTCCTGGGCTCCACTTTCCTAGATGATATCTATTGCTTTATATTTATATTTATTTTGTACTATATTTTATTATTATTATAAAATAACTAATTTAATTCGATGATGTATTTTTCTTATTAATTTTTCTCTATTTGCATATCGATATCTCAGAAATAAACATCCATTAGTCTTTCTTATGCGATCACATCACTAATGCATTGGATCCCATCGAACCCGGTTGTTTGCTCATGAGTAGTACTAGGATGGGGCGACTTGGGAAGTCCTCGTGTTGCACCCCTTTACGCCATCTTTTATTCTCCAATCTTCATTCATGTTCATCGTATTCATTATTTTGTTTCTTTTCCCGGCCCACTTCGTGGATGTGATATCTATTTAGTTTTTATAGTATATATTTGTTTTGTACTATATTTAATTATTATTATAAAAATAACTTAATTTAATTCATTTAGATGTATTTTCTTGTCAATTTTCTCGATTTGTATTATTGATATCCGCAACAAACATCCATTAGTTCTAAAAGCGATCATACAAGACTAATGCAATCGGATCCCATCATAACTCCGGTTGCTTGCTTGGGCGAGTAGTAATTAGACGCGACTGGAAGTCCTCGCTATTGCACCCCTTTTACGCCATCTTTATTCTCCAATCTTCATTCATGTTAATCGTATTCATTATTTTTGTTTCTTTTCCCGTCTAATTTCTCATGATGATATCTATTTAGTTTTTATATTATATGTTTGTTTTGTATTTGTATTTAATTATTATTATTATAAAAATAACTTATTTTAATTCGATTTTAGATGTATTTCACAATTTTCTCGATTTGCATATATTGATATCCGCAACAAACATCCATTAGTCTTCGGGGCTATCATACCAAAGATTAATGCACCGGATCCCACCGTAACTCCGGGTTAAGCGTGCTTGGGCGTAGTAGTACTAGGATGGGCGACTGAAGTCCTCGGCTGCATCCCTTTTACGCTACCTTTTATTCTCCAATCTTTCATTCATGTTCATCGATTCATTATTTCGCTTTTCTCGCCCACTTCCCTCGTGATGATATCTATTAAGTTTTTATATATATTTATTTTGTAATTATATTTTATTATTATTATAAAATAACTAATTAATTCTATTTAGATGTATTTTCTTGTCAATTTTCTATTTGCATATCGATATCTCAAGAATAAACATCCATTAGTCTTCGGTGCGATCATGCTCATCACTAATGCACCGATCCCATCGTAACTCCGGTTAAGCTGCTGGGCGAGAGTAGATTTGACGGGCACCCTGGAAGTCCTCGCACAGACCCCTTTACGCCATCTTTATTCTCCAATCTTTCATTCATGTTCATCAGATTCAGCTTATTTTTGTTTCTTTTCCCCATTCACTTCAGATGATATCTATTTAGTTTTTATAGTATATATTTGCTTTGTACTATATTTAATTATTATTTTGGCAAATAACTAATTTTAATCTCGATTAGATGTATTTTTCTTGTCAATTCTTCGTATTTGTATATTGATATCATCTCAAGAACAAACATCCATTAGTCTTCGGAAGCGATTGCTCAAAGACTAATCTGATCCCATCGAACTCCGGGTTAAGCTGCAGCCATGAGTAGTACTAGGACGGGCGACTGGAAGCCCTCGCTATTTGACCCCTTCTACGCCATCTTTATTCTCCAATCTTTCATTCATGTTCATCGATTCATTATTTCGCTTTTCACGCCCACTTCGTGATGATATTATCTATTAAGTTTTATATTATATATTTATTTTGTACTATATTTTATTATTATTATAAAATAACTAATTTAATTCCGATTTAGGATGTATTTTTCTTTTGTCAATTTTCTCGATTTGCATATCGATATCTCAGAACAAACATCCATTAGTCTTCTGGGCGCGATCATACTGAAGACCAATGCACCGGATCCCATCAGAATCTCGGTCGAGCTTGAGCTGAGAGTAGTACTAGGGCCTGGGCGACTGGAAGTCCTCGCACAGACCCCTTTACGCTATCTTTATTCTCCAATCTTCATTCATGTCTACCTGATTCATTATTTTTGTTTCTTTTCCTCATTCCACTTCCGTGATGATATCTATTAGTTTTTATATTATATATTTGTTTTGTACTATGTTTAATTATATAAATAACTTAATTTGAATTCGATGATGTATTTTCTTGTCAATTCTTTCTCGATTTGCATATCGATATGCTGAACAAACATCCATTAGTCTGGTGCGACTATACCAAAGACTAATGCAATCGGATCCCATCGTAACTCCGAAGATAGCGTGTTGGCTTTTAGAGTAGTACGGACGGGGCGACTGAAGTCCTCGCTGCGACCCCTTTTACGCCATCTTTTATTCTCCCAATCTTTCATTCATGTTCTCATCGATTCATTATTTTTGTTTCTTTTCCCGTCTCCACTCTCGTGATAATATCTTCTTATTTAGTTTCTTTATATTATATATTTGTTTTGTACTATATTTAATTATTATTATAAAATAACTAATTTAATTGATTTAGACGTATTTTCTTGTCAATTTTCTCGATTTGCATTGATATCTCGCAACAAAACATTCATTAGTCTGGCGCGAATGTCATACCAAAGACTAATGCACCGGATCCCATCATAACTGGTTGCTTGCTTGGGCGGTACTAGATGTTGCATCTCAAAGTCCACAGACCCCTTTTTACGCCATCTTTTATTCCGTCTTCATTCATGTTTAATCAGATTCATTAGTTTTGCTTCTTTCTCCCTGGCCCACTTCAGATGATATCTATTTAGTTTTTATATTATATGTTTGTTTTGTAATTATTTAATAATACATATTATAAAATAACTTATTTAATTCGATTTAGATGTATTTCTTGTCAATTTTCGATTTGCATATTGATATCTCGCAATAAACATCCATTAGTCTGGGCTATCATACCAAAGATTCACGCACCGATCCCATCGAATCTCGGTTGCTTGCTTTGGGCGAGAGTAGTACTAGGATGGGTGACCCCCTGGGAAGTCCTCGTGTTGCACCCCTTTACGTCATCTTTTATTCTCCAATCTTTCATTCATGTTCATCAGATTCATTATTTCTGCTTTCTTTCCTGGCCCACTTCAGATATATTCATTAAGTTTTATATTATATATATTTATTTTGTACTATATTTTATTATTATTATAAAATAACTAATTTAATTCGATTAGATGTATTTCTAATTTTCTATTTGCATATTTGATATCTGCAACAAAACATCCATTAGTTCGGTGCGATCATACTCATCACTAATGCACTGGATCCCATCGAACTCCGGGTTAAGTTGCTTGGGCGAGTACTAGGATGGGTGACTTTGGGAAGTCCTGCACCCCTTTTAGCGCTATCTTTTTATTCTCCAATCTTTTCATTCATGTTCATCAGATTACTATTTTTTGTTTTTTCCGTCCACTTCTCAGTGATGATATTATCTATTTAGTTTTTATAGTATATATTTGTTTTGTAATTATATTTAATTATTATTATAAAATAACTAATTTAATTCGATTTAGATGTATTTTCTGTCAATTTTCTCGATTTGCATATTGATATTCAAGTAACAAAACATCCATTAGTCTGGTAGTGACCATACCAAAGACTAATGCACTGGATCCCATCGTAACTCCGAATTTAAGCGTGTCATGAGTAGTAATTAGGATGGTGACTCGAAGTCCTCGGTTGCACTCTTCTACGCCATCTTTATTCTCCAATCTCTTCATTCATGTCACGATTCATTATTTCGCTTTTCACGCCCACTGTGGATGATATCTATTAAGTTTCTTATATTATATATTTTATTTTGTACTATATTTTATTATTATTATAAAAATAACTAATTTAATTCGATTTAGATGTATTTTCTTGTCAATTTTCTCGATTTGTATATCGATATCTCAAGAACAAACATCCGCTTAGTCTTCATGATCATACCAGCAATCAATGCACCGGATCCCATCGAACTCCGGCCGAGCGTGTTTGAGCGAGAGTAGTACTAGGGACGCGACCCCCCTGGAAGTCCTCGTGTTGCACCCCTTTTACGCCATCTTTTATTCTCCCAATCTTTCATTCATGTTCATCGTGATTCATTATTTTGTTTCTTTTTCCCCGTCCACTTCGTGATGATATCTATTTAGTTTTTATGGTTATATTTGTTTTGTACTATGTTTAATTTATATATAAATAACTAATTTTAATTCGATTTAGATTTATTTTCTTGTCAATTTTCTCGATTTGCATATTGATATGCGCAACAAACATCCATTAGTCTCAAGGATCATACCAAAGATTAATGCACTGGATCCTACCGGGGACCTCGAAGATGTTGCGGTTGGGCGGTAGTAGACTAGGATGGGCGACTGGAAGTCCCCTGTGGTTGCACCCCTTTTACGTCATCTTTATTCTCCAATCTTCATTCATGTTCAATCGATTCATTATTTTTGTTTCTTTTCCCCGTCCACTTCCTCAGGAAATATCTATTTGGGCTTATATTATATATTTGTTTTGTAATTATATTTAATTATTATTATAAAAATAACTAATTTAATTCGATTTAGACGTATTTCTTGTCAATTCTTCTCGATTTGTATATTTGATATCTGCAGAACAAACATCCATTAGTCTGGTGCGATCATACCGAAGATTAATGCACTGGATCCATCGAATCTGGGGTTAAGCGCCAGCGTAGTAGTATTAGGACGGGGCGACTGGTTTCCCCTTTGCCAGATCCCTTTTACGCCATCTTTTTATTCTCCAATCTTCATTCATGTTCATCAGATTCATTATTTCTCGCTTTCTTTCCGTCCACTTCTATGATATCTATTAAGTTTTTATATTATATATTTATTTTGTACTATATTTTATTATTATTATAAAAAATAACTAATTTAATTCGATTTAGATGTATTTTCTCGTCAATTTTCTCGATTTGGTATATCGATATCCGAACAAACATCCATTAGTCTGGTGCGATCATACCTTCAAAGACTAATGACCTGATCCCATCGAACCCGGCTTAGCTGTTTCTAGCGAAGAGGATTGGTGATGGGGCGACTGAAGTCCTCGCACAGACCCTTTTTACGCCATCTTTTATTCTCCAATCTTTTCATTCATGTTAATCGATTCATTATTTTGCTTTCTTTTCTCCCCGTCCACTTCGATGATATACATATCTATTTAGTTTTTATATATAATATGTTTGTTTTATATTTTAATTATTATTATAAAATAACTTATTTAATTCGATTTAGATGTATTTTCTTGTCAATTTTCTCGATTTGCATATCGATATATCTCAAGAACAAACATCCATTAGTCTTCGGTGCTATCATACCAGCACTAACGCATCCGGATCCCACTGTAATCCGGGTTAAGCTGCTTGGGCGAGTAGTATCTGTGGATGACACTTCTACATCTCTCACAGATCCCTTTTTACGCCATCTTTATTCTCCAATCTTTCATTCATGTTCATCGATTCATTATTTCGCTTCTTTCCCCGTCCAATTTCCTCAAGGATGATATCTATTAAGCTTTTTATATTATATATTTATTTTGTACTATATTTTCTTATTATTATAAAAAATAACTAATTTAATTCGATTTAGATGATTTTCACAATTTTCTCATTTCCAGATATTTCTCTGATATCTCGCAACAAACATCCATTAGTCTTCGGTGCGATCATACCAAAGACTAATGCACCTGATCCCATCGAATCTCGCGTTCGTGTTTCTGGCGTAGTAGTATTTGACGGGGCGAATTGGAAGTCCTGCTGCACCCCTTTACGCCATCTTTATTCTCCAATCTTCATTCATGTTCATCGATTCATTATTTTAGTTTCTTTTCCGCCTCACCTCAGTGTGATGATATCTATTTAGTTTTTATATTATATATTTGTTTTCAGATTATATTTAATTTATTATTATAAAATAACTAATTTAATTCGATTTGGGATGTATTTTCAATAATTTTCTCATTTGCATATTTATATCTACAGATAAACATCCATTAGTCTTCGGTGCGATCATACTGGAAGATTAATGCAATCGGATCCCATCGTAACTGGGTTAAGCTGCAGCTTGGGCGAGTAGTACTAGGGACGGCGACTCGAAGTCATCCCTTTTACGCCATCTTTTATTCTCCAATCTTTCATTCATGTTCATCGATTCATTATTTCTGCTTTCTTTTCCCCGTCCACTGATGATATCATTAAGTTTTTATATTATATATTTATTTTGTACTATATTTTATTATTATTATAAAAATAACTAATTTAATCTCGATTTAGATGTATTTTTCATTAATTTTTCGATTTGTATATTGGATATCTCAGAACAAACATCCATTAGTCTTCGGGTGCGATCATACTGAAGACTAATGCACCGATCCCATCGTAACTCCGGTTGAGCTGCAGTTTGGAGCGGTAGTAGTACTAGATGGGCGACTTCAAGTCCTCGCGGCTGCACTCTTTACGCTATCTTTTATTCTCCAATCTTTTCATACATGTTCATCAGATTCATTATTTTTGTTTATTTTCCCCGTCCACTGTGGATGATATCTATTTAGTTTTATATTATATATTTTTGTACTATGTTTAATTATTATTATAAAATAACTAATTTAATTCGACGATGTATTTTCTTGTCAATTTTCTCGATTGTGATATTGATATCTGCAGAACAGTATCCATTAGTCTTCGGTGCGATCATACCAAAGATTAATGCACCGGATCCCATCAACTGCTGTTGCTTGGGCGAGAATAGTACTGGGACGGGCGACTGAAGTCCTCGTTTGCTGCACCCCTTTACGCCATCTTTATTCTCCAATCTTTCTTGTATTCATGTTCATCGTATTCATTATTTTTGTTTCTTTTCCGTCCACTTCGTGGATGATATTCATTTAGTTTTTATATTATATATTTGTTTTGTACTATACTAATTATTATTATAAAAATAACTAATGAATCTTGGATGATGTATTTTCTTGTCAATTTTCTGACATTTGTATATCGATATCTCGCAAATAAACATCCATTAGTCTTCGGTGACTATGCCTCAAAGACTAATGCACCTGATCCCATCGTAACTCCGGTTGTTTAAGTGTTTGGGCGAGAGTAGTACTAGGACGGGCACTGGAAGTCCTCACAGATCCCTTTACGCTTATCTTTATTCTCCAATCTTTCATTCATGTTCATCAAGATTCATTATTTCGTTTCTTTTCCCGTCCACTTCGTGATGATATCTATTAAGTTTTTATATTATATATTTATTTTGTACTATATTTTATTAATATTATAAAAATAACTAATTTAATTCGATTTAGATGTATTTTCTTGTCAATTTTCTCGATTTGCATATATCGATATCTCAGAATAAACATCCATTAGTCTGGTGCGATCATATTCACATCTAATGCACCGGATCCCATCGTAACTCCGGTTAAGCGCAGCCAAGCGAGAGTAATTAGGATGGGCGACTTCAAAGTCCTGCTGCACTTTTACGCCATCTTTATTCTCCAATCTTTCATTCACGTCACCTGACTCATTATTTTGTTTCTTTTCCCATTCCACTTCGTGATGATATCTATTTAGTTTTTATATTATATATTTGTTTTGTACTATATTTAACTATTATTATAAAATAACTCACTGACTGGATGATGTATCTTTTCATTAATTTTCTCGATTTGTATATTGATATCTCAGAAGAACATCCATTAGTCTCCAAAAGGATCATACTCAAGATTTAATGCACCGATCCCATCGAACCCGGGTTAAGCTGCAGCTGGGCGAGAGTAGTACTAGGACGCTTAATTTCCGGGAAGTCCTCACAGACCTTTTTACGCCATCTTTTATTCTCCAATCTTTCATTCATGTTCATCAGATTCATTATTTTGTTTTTCCCTGGCCCACTTCGTGATGATATCTATTTAGTTTTATATTATATGTTTGTTTTGTACTATATTTTAATTATTATTATAAAAATAACTAATTTAATTCATTTAGAAGTATTTTCTGTCAATTTTCTTCGATTTGCATATTGATATCTACAACAAACACCATTAGTCTGGCGACTACCAAAGACTAATGCACCGATCCCACTCCACTGGGTTGTTGCAGCCATGCCGAGTAGTACTAGTCAGCGACTCCTCGGGAAGTCCCTCGTGGTTGCGATCCCTTTTTACGCCATCTTTATTCCTCCAATCTTTCATTCATGTTCATCGATCTTATTATTTCTCGTTTTTCCTTGGCCCACTTCGTGGATGATATCTATTAAGTTTTTATATTATATATTTATTTTGTACTATATTTTATTAATATTATAAAAATAACTAATTTAATCTCTCATTTTAGATGTATTTTCTGTCAATTTTCCTCGATTTGCATATCGATATTCAAGTAACAAACATCCATTAGTCTTCTGGGTGCGATCATACCAAGATTAATGCACTGGATCCCATCGGGAACTCCGGGTTGCTTGCTTGGGCGAGAGTAGTACTAGGATGGGCGACTGAAGTCCTCAGACAGACCCCTTTACGCCATCTTTTATTCAATCTTTCATTCATGTTCATCGATTCATTTTTGTTTCTTTTTCCTCATTCACTTCGTGGATGATATCTATTTAGTTTTTATATTATATATTTGTTTCGAAATATATTTAATTATTATTATAAAATAACTAATTTAATCTCGATGATGTATTTTGTCAATTTTCTCGATTTATTATCAAGGACTGCACAAACATTCATTACCTCCAAAGTGCTGATCATACTTTCGCGATTAACGACCGGATCCCACCGAACTCCGGTTAAGCGTTTCATGGTAGTAGTGATTAGGGACGGGCGACTCGGGAAAGCCCCTCGTTGCACTTTACGCCATCTTTATTCTCCAATCTTCATTCATGTTCATCAGATTCATTATTTCTTGCTTCTTTTCCCTGGCCCACTGTGACGATATATCTATTTAGTTTTTATATTATATGTTTGTTTTGTACTATATTTAATTATTATTATAAAATAACTAATTTAATTTGATTTAGAAGTATATTTTCTTGTCAATTTTTCTGATTTTGTATATCGATATCTACAACAAACATCCATTAGTTCCTAAAAGGACCATAATAAAGATTAATGACCGGATCCCATCGCACTCCGGGTTAAGCGTGTTTGGCACGAGTAGTACTAGGATGGTGACCCCGGAAGTCCTCGAGGTTGCATCCTTTTACGTCATCTTTATTCTCCAATTTTCATTCATGTTCATCAGATTCATTATTTCGCTTTTTCCCTTGGCCCACTTCAGATGATATCTATTAAGTTTTTATATTATATATTTATTTTGTACTATATTTTATTAATATTATAAAATAACTAATTTAATTCGGATGATGTATTTTCTTGTCAATTTTCTCGATTTGCATATTGATATCTCAAGAATAAACATCCATTAGTCTTTCTAAAGCGCGACCATGCCAAAGACTAATGCAATCGGATCCCATCAGAATCCGGTTCAAGGCCAAGCGAGTAGTACTAGACGGGTGACCCCCTCAGTCCTCGTGGTTGCACTCTTTACGTCATCTTATATTCCAATCTTTCATTCATAAGTTCATCAGATTCATTATTTTTGTTTCTTTCCTGGCCCACTTCAAGGATGATATCTATTTAGTTTTATATTATATATTTGTTTTGTAATTATATTTAATTATTATTATAAAATAACTAATTTAATTGATTTATTTTCTGTCAATTTTCATTTGCATATTTGATGATTCAGCAAACATCCGCTATCTTCAAGCGCTAATTACCAAGATTAATGCACCGGATCCCATCAACTCCGGTTGCTGCATTGGCTGAGTAGTACTAGACGGGCCATGACTGGAAGTCCTCACAGACCCTTTTTACGCCATCTTTATTCTCCAATCTTTCATTCATGTTCATCGTATTCATTATTTTTGCTTTTCCCTTGGCCCACTTCGCGGATAATATCTATTTGGTTTTTGTATTATATATTTGTTTTGTACTATATTTAATTATTATTATAAAATAACTAATTTAATTCGATGACGATTTTTCTTGTCAATTTTCTCGATTTGGTATATCGATATCTCAAATAAACATCCATTAGTCTTCGGGTCGGATCATACCAAAGACTAATGCATCGGATCCCATCGAACGGGTTGGGTTATGGTTTCGGGCCGGTAGTGCAGATTTAGGATGTAGCGACTCCTAGTTCTCATATTACAGACCCCTTTACGCCATCTTATTCTCCAATCTTCATTCATGTTAATCAGATTCATTATTTTGCTTTCTTTTCCGTCTACTGTGGATGATATCTATTTAGTTTTTATATTATATGTTTGTTTTGTACTATATTTAATTATTATTATAAAATAACTAATTTAATTCGATTTAGATATTTTTCTGTCAATTTTCTCGATTTGTATATTGGATATCTCGCAACAAACATCCATTAGTCTGCGCGATCATACCAAAGACTAATGCACCGGATCCCATCGAATCCGTTGCTTGCTTGGGCGGTAGTAGTACTAGGGACGGCGACTGAAGTCCTGCCAGATCCCTTTTACGCTATCTTTATTCTCCAAATTATCCATGTTCATCAGATTCATTATTTCGCTTTCTTTCCTCATTCACTTCAGGATGATATCTATTAAGTTTTATATTATATATTTATTTCAAATATATTTTATTATTATTATAAAAATAACTAATTTAATTCCTGGATTTAGATGTATTTTCTTGTCAATTTTCTCTGATTTGTACTGGATATCCGCAAACAAACATCCATTAGTCTTCTAAAAGCGACCATACCAAAGACTAATGCACCGGATCCCATCGTAATCTGCTAAGCGTTTCGCGAGTAGTAATTAGACGGGCGACCCTCGAAGTCCTCGTGCCAGACCCTTTACGTCATCTTATTCTCCACCTTTTCATTCATGTTCATCGTATTCATTATTTTTGTTTCTTTTCCCGCCCACTTCAGATGACATCTATTTAGTTTTTTATATTATATGTTTGTTTTGGTACTATATTTAATTATTATTATAAAAATAACTTATTTAATTCGATGATGTATTTTCTTGTCAATTTTCTCGATTTGCATATTGATATCCGCAACAAACATCCATTAGCCTCGCACCATACCAAGCATTAACGCACCGGATCCCATCGTAACTGCTAGCTTTTGCTTGGGCGAGATTAGGACGGGGCGACTCGGGAAGTCCTCGCACAGCACCCTTTACCGCCATCTTTATTCCTCCAATCTTCATTCATGTTCATCTTGTGATTCATTATTTCGTTTCTTTCCCTGGCCCACTCTCGTGATGATATCTATTAAGTTTTTATATTATATATTTATTTTGTACTCATTTTATTATTATTATAAAAATAACTAATTTAATTTGATTTAGATGTATTTTCTTGTCAATTTTCTCGATTGCGATATTGATATCTCGCAACAAACATCCATTAGTCTTCGGCGATCATACCAAAGACTAATTTTAATCGGATCCCATCGGGAATCCGGGTTGAGCGTGCTTCGAAATGAGAGACTAGATGGGCACTTCCCCTCGAAGTCCTCGCACAGACCCTTTTACGCCATCTTTTATTCTCCAATCTTTCATTCATGTTCATCGTATTCATATTATTTTTGTTTCTTTTCCGCCCACTTCGTGATTTATATCTATTTGGTTTTTATATTATATATTTGTTTTGTACTATGTTTAATTATTATTATAAAATAACTAATTTAATTACTTTGATGTGTATTTTCACAATTTTTCTCGATTTGCATATTGATATCTCAGAACAAACATCCATTAGTCTTTGGGTGCGACATAATGACTAATGCACCGATCCTCAATTCTAACTCCGGGTTGTTGGGTGCTGGCTGGTAGTAGTACTAGGGACGGGCGACCCCTGAAGCCCCGCTGTGGTTGCACCCCCTTTTTTATCAGCCATCTTTTATTCTCCAATCTTTCGTCCATGTTCATCGATTCATTATTTCTATTTCTTTCCGTCCAATTTCTCCGATGATATCTATTAAGTTTTTATATTATATATTTATTTTGTACTATATTTTATTATTATTATAAAATAACTAATTTAATTCGATTTTAGATGTATTTTCTGTCAATTTTCCTCGATTTGCATATTGATATCCGCAATGCATCCATTAGTCTTCTGGTATGGACTGAGCACAAAGACTAATGCACCTGATCCCATCGGGGACCTCAGAGTCGGGAACAGGTTTTCGAGCGAGAGTAGCCAGGGATTTGGTGACCTCGAAGTCCTCGTGTCAGCACCCCTTTACGCCATCTTTTATTCTCCAATCTTTCATTCATGTTCATCGATTCATTATTTTGTTTTCTTTTTCCCTACCCACTTCTTTGATTTATGCATATATTTCTCCATTTTGTTTTTATATTATATATTTGTTTTGTACTCGTTTAATTATTATTATAAAATAACCAATTTAATTCGATGATGTGTATTTTCTTGTCAATTTTCTCGATTTGCATATCGATATCTACAACAAACATCCATTAGTCATCGGTGCGATCATATCACAAAGCATCTGAATTTGATCGATCCCATCAGAACTCCGGTTGTTGCTTCGGGCGAGAGTAGTACTAGGATGTAAGCGACTGGAAGTCCTTTGTTGCACCCCTTTTGCCATCTTTTATTCTCCAATCTTTCATTCATGTTCATCGGGGATTCATTATTTTTGTTTCTTTTTCCGCCCACTTCGGTGGATGATATCTATTTAGTTTTTATATAATATGTTTGTTTTGTAATTATATTTAATTATTATTATAAAATAACTAATTTAATTCGATTTATGTATTTTCTTTTGTCAATTTTCTTCGATTTGCATATCGATATCTCGCAGAATAAATATCCATTATTTTCTGGGGCGCGATCACACTGGAAGACTACAATGCACCGGATCCATCAAATCTCGGGTTAAGCGCGTTTTGGGCGAGAGTAGTACTAGGATGGGCGACCCCGGAAGTCCTCACAGATCCCTTTACGCTATCTTTATTCTCCAATCTTTCATTCATGTTCATCAGATTCATTATTTCTGCTTTTCCTGGCCCACTTGATGATATCTATAAGTTTTTATATATATTTATTTTGTACTATATTTTATTATTATTATAAAATACCTAATTTAATTGATGGTTTTTCTGTCAATTTTTCTCGATTTGCATATCGGATATCCTCGCGAACAAACATCCATTAGTCTTAAAAGATCATACCAAAGACTAACGCATTCTGATCCCATCGAACTGGTCAGCTGCGTGTTTCGCCAGAGTTAGTAATTAGGACGGGGCTATCTCCTGGAAGTCCCTCACAGACCCCTTTTATCGCCATCTTTTGCCTCTTGTTCTTCATTCATGCTCATCGTGATTCATTATTTTGTTTTTTTTCCGTCTACGCCTTTATTGATATCTATTTAGTTTTTATATATTATATTTGCTTTTGTAATTATATTTAATTATTATTATAAAATAACTAATTTAATTCGATTTGATGTATTTTTCTGTCAATTTTCTCGACGGTATTGGATACACTGCAACAAACATCCATTATTCAAAAGCATCATACTGTAAATATTCAATGCACCGGATCCCATCGTAACTCCAAGCCGGAAATATACAATAGTAGTACTAGGATTGGGCGACTGAAGTCCTCTGCCTGGTGACCCCCTTTTTACGCCATCTTGCTCTCCAATCTTTCATTCATGGCCCATCGATTCATTATTTTTGTTTCTTCCCGTCTAATTTCTCGCGATGATATCTATTTAGTTTTTATATTATATATTAATTTTGTACTATATTTTGTTATTATTATTAAAATAACTAATTTAATTCGATTGAAATGTATTTTCTTGTCAATTTTTTCGATTTGGATATTGGATATGTCCAACAAACATCCATTAGTCTTCGCGCATCATATCAAAGACTAATGCACCGGATCCCATCGTAACTCCAAAGTTACCGCGCTTACGCAGAGTAATTAGACGGTGACCGGAAGTCCTCGCTTGCACCCCCTTTTACGTCATCTTTGCCTCCAATCTTTTCATTCATGTTCATCAGATTCATTATTTCTGCTTTTCCCGCCTTACTTCGTGGATTTATATCTATTAAAAGTTTTTATATTATATATTTATTTTGTACTATATTTTATTATTATTATAAAAATAACTAATTTAATTCGATTTAGATGTATTTTCTTGTCAATTTTCTCGATTTGCATATTGAATATCTGCAACAAACATCCATTAGTCTTCGGTGCGATCATACCAGCGACCACGCACCGGATCCCATCAGAATCCGGTCAGCTGCCATGGTAGTAGTACTAGGGACGGTGACCGAAGTCCTACAACCCCTTTACGCCTTCTTTATTCTCCAATCTTTCATTCATGTTCATCAGATTCATTATTTTTGTTTCTTTCCCCTGGGCCCACTTCATGATGAAGTTATCTATTTAGTTTTTATATTATATGTTTGTTTTGTACTATATTTAATTATTATTATAAAATAACTAATTTTAATTGATTAGATGTATTTTCTTGTCGCTTTTCTGATTTGCATATTGGATATCTGCAACAAACATCCATTAGTCTTCTAAGCGATCATACTGAAGACTACACGAATTCGATCCCATCGAATCTGGTTGCTCGTGTTTCGGGCGAGTAAGATTAGGACGCCGTGACCTCTGGAAGTCCTCGTGTTGCATCCCTTTACGCCATCTTATTCTCCAATCTTCATTCATGTTCATCGTGATCTTAATATTTTGTTTCTTTCCCCGTCCACTTCAGGATTTATATATCTACATTAAGTTTTTGGTATTATATATTTATTTTGTACTATATTTTATTAATTTTATAAAAATAACTAATTTAATTCGATTTAGATGTATTTTCTGTCAATTTTCTCGACATTTGTATATTGGATATCCGCAACAAACATCCGCTTAGTCTTCTAAAGTATCATACCAAAGATACCATTCTGATCCCATCAGAATCCGGGTTAAGCGCTATTGGGCGAGAGGAAGTACTAGGACGTTGAAGTCCTCAGTACAGACCCCTTTACTGCCATCTTTTATTCTCCAATCTTTCATTCATGTTCATCGATTCATTATTTTGTTTCTTTTTCCGTCCACTTCGTGGATATTATCTATTTAGTTTTTATATTATATGTTAATTTTGTACTATATTTTGTTATTATTATTAAAATAACTAATTTAATTCGATTGAAATGTATTTTCTTGTCAATTTTTTCGATTTGGATATTGATATGTCCAACAAACATCCATTAGACTTCTGCGATCATACCAAAGACTAATGCAATCGGATCTCATCAGAACTCGGGTTGCTGCAGCTTGGGCGGTAGTAGTACTAGACGGGGCGGAAGTCCTCGCTGCACCCCCTTTTTACTGCCATCTTTATTCTCCAATCTTTCATCCATGCTCATCAGATTCATTATTTTGTTTCTTTTCCCCGGCCCAATTTCGTGGATGATATCTATTTAGTTTTTATATTATATATTTGTTTTGTACTATATTTAATTATTATTATAAAAATAACTAATTTAATTCGATTAGAGTGTATTTTTCTTGTCACTATTTGTATATTGATATTCATGCATAAACATCCATAGTTCGCGAATTATCAGACTAATGCACCGATCCCATCAACTGGTTAAGCGTGCTTGGGCGAGAGTAGTACTAGATGGGGCGACTCTCGAAGTCTCTACAGACCCCTTTTACGCCATTCTTTATTCTCCAATCTTCTATTCATGTTCATCGTATTCATTATTTCTGCTTTTTTCCTGGCCCACTTCAGGATGATATCTCATTTAAGTTTTTATATTATATATTTATTTTGTAATTATATTTTATTATTATAACTAATTTAATTGGATGATGTATTTTCTTGTCAATTTTCTCATTTGTAATATTTGATATTCCGCAACAAACATCCATTAGTCTTCTAAAAGGACATACCAAAGATTAGAATGCACCTGATCCCATCAGACCCAAAGTTAAGCGTGCTTGGGCGAGAGTAGTACTAGGACGGGCGACTCTGAAGTCCTCGCACAGACCTCTTTTACGCCATCTTTATTCTCCAACTTTCATTCATGTTCATCGTATTCATTATTTCAGCTTTCTTTTCCCTGGCCCACTTCGTGATGATATCTATTAACTTTTATATTATATATTTATTTTGTACTATATTTTATTATTATGTAAAATAACTAATTTAATCTCGATTAGATGTTTTCTGTCACTTTCCATTTGCATATCGATATCCGCAACAAACATCCATTAGTCTTCGGTGCGATCATACCAAAGACTAATGCACCTGGATCCCATCGGGAATTCAAGTTGTCATGTTTTGGGCGAGAGGTACTTAGGATGGTGACTCTCTAAAGTCTCTGTTAAAACTCTGCCTCTTTTATTCTCCACCTTCTCATTCATGTTCATCTGTGATTCATTTATTTTGCTTCTTTTCCCGTCCACTTCTAGATGATATCTATTTAGCTTATATTATATGTTTGGTTTGTACCATATTTAATTATTATTATAAAATAATTAATTTAATTCATTTGATGGTTTTTCTATTTAATTTTTCATTTATTATCGATATCCGCAACAAACATCCATTAGTCTTCGGTGCGATCATACGCACCGGATCCCATCGTAATCCCAAGTTAAGTTGCTTGGGCGAGTAGTATTTAGACGGTGTGACCTCCGAAGTCCTCGCATCCCTTTACGCCATCTTTTATTCTCCAATCTTTCATCTTCATCAGATTCATTATTTTTGTTTCTTTCCCGCCCACTGTGATGATATCTATTAAGTTTTTATATTATATATTTATTTTGTAATTATATTTTATTAATTTTATATAAAATAACTAATTAATTCGATTTAGATGTATTTTCTTGTCAATTTTTCTGATTACATTGATATCCGCAAATAAACATCCATTATTCGGTGCGACCATACCAAAGACTAATGCACCGATCCCATCAACTCCGTTGTTGCTTCGGGCGAGAGTAGTACTAGGATGGGCGGAAGTCCTCGTGTCGCAGACCCCTTTTACGCCATCTTTATTCTCCAATCTTCATTCATGTTCATCAGATTCATTATTTTTGTTTTTTCCTGGCCCACTTCGTGGATGATATTCATTTAGTTTATATTATATGTTTGTTTTGTACTATATTTTATTATTATTATTATAAAAATAACTAATTTAATTCGATTTAGATGTATTTTCTTGTCAATTTTCTCGATTTGCATATTGATATCTCAGAACAAACATCCATTAGACTTCAGCATCATACTAAAGACTAATGCACCGATCCCACCGAACTCCGGTTATGTCAGCCAGAGATAGTACTAGGATGGGCGGGAAGTCCCTGTGTTAAAATCTCCTTTTACGCTATGTTTTATTCTCCAATCTTTCATTCATGCTCATCAGATTCATATTTTTGTTTCTTTTCCGTCTAATTTCCTAGATGATATATTCATTTAGTTTTTATATTATATTGTTTTGTACTATATTTAATTATTATTATAAAAATAACTAATTTTAATTCATTTAGATGTATTTTCGTCAATTTTCTCATTAGCATATCGATATTCCCATAATAAACATCCATTAGTCTTCGGTGCGACCATACCAAGACTAATGCACTGATCCCATCGTAATCTCGAATTTGGGGTTTGCTTGGGCTTAGTAGTAGTACTAGGATGGTGACCTCAGTCCTGTGGTTGCACCCCTTTACGCCATCTTTTATTCTCCAATCTTTCATTCATGTTCACTGATCATTATTTTTCCCGTCGACTTCCGTGATGATATCTATTAAGCTTTATATTATATATTATTTTGTAATTATATTTTATTATTATTATAAACAATCTAATTAATCTATTTTAGATGTATTTTCTTGTCAATTTTCTCGATTTGCATATCGATATCCGCAACAAACATCCATTACCTTCTAAAGCGATCATACCAAAGACTAATGCAATCGGATCCCATCGTAATCCGGTTGAGCTGCTTGAGCGAGAGAAATTAGACGGCACTCGAAGTCCCTCGTGGTTGCACCCCCCTTTACGCCATCTTTTATTCTCCAATCTTCCACGCTCACCGTGTGATTCATTATTTTTGTTTATTTTCCCGTCCACTTCTGATGATATCTATTTAGTTTTTGTATTATATATTTTTTGTACTATGTTTAATTATTATTTATAAAAAATAACTAATTTAATTCGACGATATTTTAATTTTCATTTGCAATATTGATATTCGCAACAAACATCCATTATTCGTGGTGCTAATTTAATGCAATCCATCAAACTGGTTAAGCGTGCTTACGAATAGTACTAGACGGGCGACTGGAAGTCCTGTCGCACCCCTTTACGCCATTTTATTCTCCAATCTTTCATTCATGCTCATCGATTCATTATTTTTGCTTTTCCTGCCCACTTCGTGATGATATCTATTTAGTTTTTATATTATATATTGTTTGTACTATATTTAATGGTTATTATAAAAATAACTAATTGTGAATTTACTGATTTATTTTCTTGTCAATTTTCTCATTTGCATATCGATATCCGCAGAACAAACATCCATTAGTCTTCTAGCGCGATCATACCTGAAGATTCACGCACCGGATCCCATCGAACCCGGTTGTTTTGCTTGGGCGAGAGTATATTTAGACAGTGACTGAAGTCCGTGTCAGATCCCTTTTTACGCCATCTTTATTCTCCAATCTTTCATTCATGCCCATCGTGATTCATTATTTCTGCTTTCCGTCATTCAATTTGATGATATCTATTGTTTTATATTATATATTTATTTTGAAATATTTTATTAATATTATAAACAACTAATTTTAATTCATTTAGATGTATTTTCTTGTCAATTTTCCTCGATTTGCATATTGGATATCTCTGCAATAAACATCCATGGTCTTGGGCGCGATCATACCAAAGATTACGCAATCGGATCCCATCGTAACTCCGGGTTAAGCGTTGCTTGGGCGGTAGTAGTACTATAATGGGCGAATTTCCGAAGTCCTCGGCTGCACCCCTTTACGCCATCTTTATTCTCCAATCTTTCATTCATGCTCATCAGATCAATATTTTTGCTTTTTCCCGTCCATCACAGGATGATATCTATTTAGTTTTTATATTATATATTTGTTTTGTACTCATTTAATTATTATTATAAAATAACTAATTTTAATTCGATTTAGATGTATTTTTCTGTCAATTTTCTCGATTTGCATATCGATATCTCAGAATAAACATCCATTAGTCTCCGTGTGATCATACTACATTTCAATGTACCGGATCCCATCGAATTGAAGTTTAAGCTTAAGTAGAGTAGTACTAGGATGCCACTCGAAGTCCTCACAGACCCCTTTTTACGCCATCTTTTATTCTCCAATCTTTCATTCATGCTCATCGTGATTCATTATTTTGTTTCTTTTCCCGTCCACTTTGATGATATTCATTTAGTTTTATATTATATGTTTGTTTTGTACTATATTTAATTATTATTATAAAATAACTAATTTAATTCATTTTAGAAGTATTTCGTCAATTTTCTCGATTTGCATATTTATAATATCTGGCAGAACAAACATCCATTAGTCTTCGGTGCGATCATACCAAAGACTAATGCACCGGATCCCATCGTAACTCCGGTTGCTTGCTTGGGCGAGTAGTACTAGGCTCGCTTTGACTCGGGAAGTCCCTCGCACAGATCCCTTTACTGCCATCTTTATTCTCCAATCTTTCATTCATGTTCATCAGATTCATTATTTCGCTTCTTCCGGCCAATTTGATGATATCTATTAAGTTTTTATATTATATATTTATTTTGCACTATATTTTATTATGTTTATAAAAATAACTAATTTTAATTGATTTAGATGGCTTTTCTTTGTCAATTTTCTCGATTTGCATATTGATATCTCGCAATAAACATTCATTAGTCTTCGGTGCGATCATACCAAGATTCACGCACCGGATCCCATCGTAATCTCGCTGTTGCAGCCAGCGGTAGTACTGGACGGGCGAACCCCGGGAAGTCCTCATACAGACCCTTTTACGCCATCTTATATTCTCCAATCTTCATTCATGTTCATCGATTCATTATTTTTGTTTCTTTTCCCGCCCACTTCCGTGGATGATATCTATTTAGTTTTATATTATATATTTGTTTTGTACTATATTTAATTATATTATAAAAATAACTAATTTAATTCGATTTAGAGTGTATTTTCTTGTCAATTTTCTCGATTTCAGATATTTGAGACCCGCAGAACAAACATCCATTAGTTCGGTGCGATTGTCAAAGACTAATGCACTCTGATCCTACCTAACTCCAGCCATGCCGGGCGGTAGAGATTTCAGGAATGGGCGACTCTAAGCCCTCGCTGCACTCCCTTTACGCCATCTTTTATTCTCCAATCTTCATTCATGTTCATCGTATTCATTATTTTTGTTTTTTTTCCCGTCTAATGCCTTTGATGATATCTATTTGAAGTTTTATATTATATATATTTGTTTTGTACTATATTTAATTATTATTATAAAATAACTAATTTAATTGACATTTAGATGTATTTTTCTTGTCAATTTTCTCGACATATTGGATATCTCGCAATAAACATCCATTAGTCTTCGCGATCATACCAAAGACACGCACCGGATCCCATCAACTCCGGTTAAGCCATTAAGTAGTACTGTGGATGGGCGACTTCGGGAAGTTCTCAGTATCCCTTTACGCCATCTTTTATTTCCAATCTTTCATCTATGTTCATCAGATTCATTATTTCGTTTCTTTTCCTTGGCCCACTTCAAGGATGATATCTATTAAGTTTTATATTATATATTAATTTTGTACTATATTTTGTTATTATTATCAAAATAACTAATTTAATTCGATTAAATGTATTTTCTTGTCAATTTTTTCGATTTGGATATTGGATATCCAGAATAAACATCCATTAGCCTTCGGGCGCGATCATAACAAAGACTAATGCACCTGATCCCATCGTAACTCCGGGTTAAGCGTGCTTGGGCGAGTAGTACTAGGACGGGCGACTCGAAGTCCTCGGCCAGATCCTTTATCAGCCATCTTTTATTCTCCACCTTTCATTCATGCTCATCGATTCATTATTTCGCTTCTTTCCGTCTAATTTCGAAGGATGATATTATCTATTAAGTTTTTATATTATATATTTATTTTGTACTATATTTTATTATTATTATAAAACAACTAATTTAATTCTCGATGATGTATTTTCTGTCAATTTTCTATATATTGATATCTGAACAAACATCCATTAGTCTTCTGGGCGCGATCATACTCACAAAGATTAACGCACCGGATCCCATCGAATCTGCTAAGCGCTGGCGCAGAGTAGTATTAGACGGGCGACTGGGAAAGCCCTCGTGTTGCACCCCCTTTTTACGCCATCTTTATTCTCCAAAATAATCTTTCATTCATGTTAATCAGATTCATTAGTTTTTTGTTTCTTTTCCCCGTCCACTTCGTGGATGACATCTATTTAGTTTTTATATTATATGTTTTGTTTTGTACTATATTTAATTATTATTATAAAAATAACTAATTTAATCTCGATGATGTATTTCTTGTCAATTTTCTCGATTTGCATACTGATATCCGCATCAAACATCCTTTAGTCTTCTAGCGCGATCATACCAAAGACTAACGCACTGATCCCATCGTAACTCCGGCTAAGCCAGGCTCAGCGAGTAGTACTAGATTTGGGCGACTGGGAAGTCCTCGTGGTTGCATCTCTTTACGCCATCTTTTATTCTCCAATCTTTCATTCATGTTCATCGATTCATTATTTCAGCTTCTTTCCCGCCCACTTCGTGATGATATCTATTAAGTTTTTATATTATATATTTATTTTGTACTATATTTTATTATTATTATAAAAAATAACTAATTTAATCTCGATTTAGATATATTTTCGTCAATTTTCTCGATTTGCATATCGATGATATCCGCAACAAACATCCATTAGTTCTGCAAGTATCATACCAAAGATTCAATGCACCGATCCCATCGTGAAATCTCTGCTAAGCGTTGCTTTGGGCGCTGAGTAGTACTAGGATGGGTGACGCCTGGAAGCCCCTCGTATTGCACCCTTGGCCATCTTTTATTCTCCAATCTTTCATTCATGTTCATCAGATTCATTATTTTGGTTTCTTTTCCGTCTAATTTCCTCGTGATAATATCTATTTGGTTTTTATATTATATATTTGTTTTCAAATTATATTTAATTATTATTATAAAAATAACTAATTTAATTCTGATTTAGATTTATTTTCTTTGTCACTTTCTGATTTGCATATTGATATTCTAAGTAAACAAACATCCATTAGTCTGGTCGGATCATACCAAAGACTAATGCACCGGATCCCATCAATCTGCTTAAGTAATGTTTTGAAGCAGTAGTACTAGGATGGGGCGACTGAAGTCCTCGTGTTGCACCCCTTTATCTTTATTCTCCAATCTTTCATTCATGCGACCGTATTCATTATTTTGTTTCTTTTCCGGGCCCACTTCTGTGATGATATCTATTTAGTTTTTATATTATATGTTTGTTTTGTACTATATTTTAATTATTATTTATAAAATAACTTATTTAATCTGGATGATGTATTTTTCTTGTCAATTTTTCTCGACATTTGCATATTGATATCTGCAAATAAACATCCATTAGTCTGGTAAGTGATCATACCAAAGATTCACGCACCGGATCCCATCAACCCGGTTAAGCGTGTTTCGGGCGAGTAAGATTGGGATTTGGGCGACTGAAGTCCTCGCACAGATCCTTTACGCCATCTTTTATTCTCCTTAAATTCTTCATTCATGTTCATCGATTCATTATTTCGTTTTCTTTCCATTCACTGTGATGATATCTATTAAGTTTTTATATTATATATTTATTTTGTAATATATTTTATTATTATTATAAAATAACTAATTTAATTCGATTTAGATGTATTTTCTTGCCAATTTTCTCGATTTGCATATCGATATCCGAACATCCATTAGTCTTCGCGCGATCATACCAAGAATGCACCGATCCCATCAACTCCGCTAAGCGTGTTTGGGCGCAGACGCCGACTGGGAAGTCCTCGTGTCAGACCCCCTTTTACGCCATCTTTATTCTCCAATCTTCATTCATGTTCATCGATTCATTATTTTTGTTTCTTTTCCCCGCCCACTTCAGGATGATATCTATTTGGTTTTTTTATATTATATATTTGTTTTGTACTATGTTTAATTATTGGTTTATAAAAATAACTAATTTAATTCGATTTAGATGTATTTTCATTACCTTTCGATTTGCATACTGGATATCTCGAATAAACATCCATACCTTGGGCGCCATCATACCAGATTAATGCACCCATCCCATCAGAATCTGCTGTTTGCTTTCAAGCGAGAGTAGTACTGGGATTTGGGCGACTCTGGAAGTCCTCATGCACCCTTTTACGCCATCTTATTCTCCAATCTTTCATTCATGTTCATCGATTCATTATTTCTCGCTTTCTTCCTGGCCCACTTCTCCTCTCGATGATATCTATTAAGTTTTTATATTATATATTTATTTTGTACTATATTTTATTTATTATTATAAAAAATAACTAATTTAATTGATTTAGATGTATTTTTCTGTCAATTTTCTCGATTTGCATATCGATATCCGAACAAACATCCATTAGTCTTCGGTGCGATCATACCAAAGACTAATGCACCGGATCCCATCAGAACCCAAGTTTGTTTTGAGCGGTAGTAGTACTAGGACGGGGCGACCTCGTGGGTCCTCGCACAGACCCCCTTTACTAGCCATCTTTATTCTCCAATCTTTCATTCATGTTCATCAGATCTATTATTTTTGTTTCTTTTCCAATTTCTCCGATGATACCCATTTAGCTTTTTATAATATATATTTGTTTTGTACTATATTTAATTATTATTATAAAATAACTAATTTAATTCTGATTTGTATGCATTTTCTTGTCACTTCTGATTTGCATATTGATATCTCGCAAACATCCATTAGTCTGGTGCGATCATACCAAAGACTAATGCACTGATCCCAATGGAACTCCGGTTGTTTCATGGTAGTAAGATTAGACGCGACTCTCAAAGTCCTCGGTTGCACCCCTTTTACGCCATCTTTTATTCTCCAATCTTTCATTCATGTTCATCGATTCATTATTTCTGCTTTCTTTCCGTCTGTCTCTGATTTATATATCTATTAAGTTTTTATATTATATATTTATTTTGAAATTCATTTTATTATTATTATAAAAATAACTAATTTAATTCGATGATGTATTTTCTTGTCAATTTTTCTGATTTGCATATCGATATCTACAACAAACATCCATTAGTCTTCGTGCGATCATACCAAGACCAATGCACCGGATCCCATCGAACTCCGGTTAAGCGTGTTTTGGGCGAGAGTAGCATTGGACGGGCGACCGAAGTCCTCGCACAGACCCCCTTTTACGCCATCTTTATCTCCTCCAATCTTTCATTCATGTTCATCTGATTCATTATTTTGTTTCTTTCCCTGGGCCCACTTCGTGATGATATTATCTATTTAGTTTTTATATTATATGTTTGTTTTGTACTATATTTAATTATTATTATAAAATAACTAATTTAATTGACATGTATTTCTTTGTCAATTTTCTCGATTTGCATATCGATATCCGCGAACAAACATCCATTAGTTCTGCAGCGATCATACCAAAGACTCCAATGCACCGGATCCCATCGTAATCCGTGCCCAATCTTCATTCATGTTCATCGATTCATTATTTTTGTTTTTTCCTTGGCCCACGCCTCTTTGATGATATCTATTTAGTTTTATATTATATTTGTTTTGTACTATTTAATTATTATTATAAAATAACTAATTTAATTAGATTTAGATGTATTTTCAATAATTTTCTGATTTGTATATCGACATTCGCAACAAAACATCCATTAGTCTGCGCGATCATACCAAAGACTAATGCACCGGATCCCATCGAACTCGGGTTGAAATAAGGCTGGGCGAGAGTAGTACTAGGATGGGGCGACTGAAGTCCTCACAGACCCCTTTACGCCATCTTTTTATTCTCCAATCTTTCATTCATGTTCATCGTATTCTCATTATTTTTGTTTCTTTCCTGGCCCACTTCCTCAGATGATATATCTATTTAGTTTTTATATTATATATTTGTTTTGTAATTATATTTAATTATTATTATAAAATAACTAATTTAATTCGATTTAGATGTATTTTTCTTGTCAATTTTCTCGATTTGTATATTGATATCTGCAACAAACATCCATTAGTCTTCGGTGCGATCATACCAAAGATTTAATGCAATCTGGATCCCATCGAACTCCAAAGCGTAAGCTGCGGTTTTGTAGTAGTAATTAGGACGTACACTTCTGGAAGCCCTTGCCAGACCCTTTTACGCTATCTTTTATTCTCCAATCTTTCATTCAGTTCATCGTATTCATTATTTCTGCTTTTTCGCCCACTTCGTGATGATATATTCGCCAAGTTTTTTATATTATATATTTATTTTGTACTATATTTTATTATTATTATAAAAATAACTAATTTAATTCGATTTAGATGTATTTTTCTTGTCAATTCTTCGATGGTATATCGCAACAAACATCCATAGTCTTCGGCGATCATACTAGCACCAATGCACCGGATCCCACCGAACTCCGGTTGACCGTGCTTGGGCGAGTAGTACTAGACGGGCGACTGGGAAGCCTCGCCGCACCCTTTACGCCTTCTTTTATTCTCCAATCTTTCATTCATGTTCATCGTATTCATTATTTTGTTTCTTTTCCCTTGGGCTCCACTTCAGGATGATATCTATTTAGTTTTTATATTATATGTTTGTTTTGAAATGGTATTTAATTATTATTATAAAATAATTAATTTAATTCATTTAGATGTATTTTTCACACTTTTCGATTTGCATATTGGATATAATTTAATCTGATGATGTATTTTCTTGTCACTCTTTCTTTATTTGTATATTGGATATTCGTAACAAAACATCCATTAGTTCGGTGCTTAATCACACCAAAGACTAATGCACCGGATCCCATCTAACTCCGGTTAAGTGTTTGGCCAGAGTAGTAATTAGGGACGTGGTGACCCCGGGAAGTCCTCGTGTCGCACTCCCCTTTTTACGTCATCTTTTATTCTCCAATCTTTCATTCATGTTCATCGTATTCATTATTTTTGTTTCTTTTCCCGTCCACTTCTGTGATGATATCTATTAAGTTTTTATATTATATATTTATTTTGTACTATATTTTATTATTATTATAAAATAATCAATTTAATCTCGATTTAGATGTATTTTCTTGTCAATTTTCTCGATTTGCATATTGATATCTCAGAACAAACATCCATTAGTCTGGTGCGATCATACTGTGACTAATGCAATCGGATCCCATCGTAACTGCCATGTGTCTGGGCGAGAGAGACTAGGATGGGCGACTGGTGCCCCTCGCACAGACCCCTTTACGCCATGTTTTATTCTCCAATCTTTCATTCATGTTCATCGATTCATTATTTTTTGTTTCTTTTTCCTGGCCCACTTCGTGATGATATCTATTTAGTTTTTATATTATATTTGTTTTGTACTATATTTAATTATTATTATAAAAATAACTAATTTAATTCGATTTAGATGTATTTTTCTTGTCAATTTTTCTCGATTTGCATATTGATATCTGCAACAAACATCCATTAGTTCGGTGCGATCATACCAAAGACTCAATGCACCGATCCTACCGAACTCCGGTTAAGCGTGCTTAACAGAGTAATTAGGATGGTGACCTCAAGTCCTCGTGTTGCACCCCTTTTTACGTCATCTTTTATTCTCCAATCTTTCATTCATGTTCATCGTATTCATTATATTTGTTTCTTTACCCGTCGACATCTGTGATGATATCTATTTAGTTTTTATATTATATATTAATTTTGTACTATATTTTGTTATTATTATTATTTAAATTACTAATTTAATTCGATTTAGATCTATTTTCTTGTCAATTTTTTCGATTTGGATATCGATATCTCAGAATGTAAAACATCCATTAGTTCGGTGCGACCAACGATTAATGCACCGGATCCCATCGAACTGCTGTTGCCCGGGCGAGTAGTACTAGATGGGTGACCCCGAAGTCCTCATGCACCTTTTACGTCATGTTTTATTCTCCAATCTTTCATTCATGTTCATCGTATTCATTATTTTTGTGGTTTCTTTTCCGCCTATTTCTGTGATGATATCTATTTAGTTTTATATTATATATTAATTTTGTACTATATTTTGTTATTATTATAAAAATAACTAATTTAATTCGATTGAAATGTATTTTTTTGTCAATTTTCTCTATTTGCATATTATTGATATCTCGCAACAAAACATCCATTAGTCTTCGGGTGCGATCATAACAAAGACTAATGCACCGATCCCATCGTAACTCCGGTTGCTTGCTTGGGCGAGAGTAGTGACTAGGGATGGGTGACCCCGGAAGTCCCTGTTTCACCCCTTTACGCCATCTTTTATTCTCCAATCTTTCACCCATGTTCATCGATTCATTATTTTGTTTCTTTTTTCCCGTCTACTTCGTGATGATATCTATTAAGTTTTATATTATATATTTATTTTGTACTATTTTATTATTATTATAAAAATAACTAATTTAATTCGATTAGATGTATTTTTCTTGTCAATTTTCTCTCGATTTGCATATTGATATCCGCAACAAATTAGTCTGTGATCATACCAAGACTAATGCACCGGATCCATCAGAATCTGCTAAGCGTGCTTGGGCGAGAGTACTAGGATGGGTGACCCCCTGGGAAGTCCTCGTGTTGCACCCCTTTTTACGTCATCTTTTATTCTCCAATCTTTCATTCATGTTCATCGTATTCATTATTTTTGTTTCTTTTCCCTCTGCCCACTCTCGTGATGATATCTATTAAGTTTTTATATTATATTTTATTTTGTACTATTTTATTATTATTATAAAAAATAACTAATTTAATCTGATTTAGATGTATTTTCTTGTCAATTTTCTATTTGTATATTGATATCTGCAACAAAACATCCATTAGTCTGTAGCGATCATACCAAACATCTAATGCACCGGATCCCATCGAACTCCGGGTTGCTGTTTAAGAGAGTAGTACTAGGATGGTGACCCTGGAAGTCCTCATGCACCCCTTTATGTCATTCTTTATTCTCCAATCTTCATTCATGTTCATCGTGATTCATTATTTTTGTTTTCTTTTTTCCGCCTAATTTCGTGATGATATCTATTTAGTTTTATATTATATATTTGTTTTGTACTATATTTAATTAGTTATTATAAAAATAACTAATTTAATTGATTTAGATGTATTTTCTTGTCAATTTTCTCATTTGCATATTGATATCTCGCAACAAACATCCATTAGTCTGGTGCGATCATACCAAAGATTCACGCACCGGATCCCATCAAATCTAAGTTAAGCGTGCTTGGGCGAGTAGTACTAGGACGGGCGACTGGAAGTCCTCGCGGTTGCACCCCCTTTTTACGCCATCTTTTATTCTCCTCCAATCTTTCATTCATGTTCATCGATTCATTATTTTTGTTTCTTTTCCTGGCCCAATTTCGTGATGATATTCATTAAGCTTTTATATTATATATTTATTTGTAATTATATTTATTATTATTATAAAAAATAACTAATTTATTTAATTCGACGTAGATGTATTTTCTTTGTCAATTTTCTCGATTTGCATATCGATATCTCGCAAATAAAGAACATGGCTCAGCACCATATACCAGATTCAATGCACTGATCCCATCGTAACTCCGTTGCTTGCCCGGGCGAGAGTAGTACTAGGACGGGCGACTGAAGTCCTCGTTGCACCCCTTTTACGCCATGTTTTATCTCCCTCCAATCTTTCATTCATGTTCATCGATTCATTATTTTTTGTTTCTTTTCCTGGCCCACTTCGTGATGATATCTATTTAGTTTTTATATTATATATTTGTTTTGTACTATATTTTATTATTATTATAAAAATAACTAATTTAATTCGATGATGGTATTTTCTTGTCAATTTTCTCGATTTCTCTCTGGTATTTATTGATATCTCGCAACAAACATCCATTAGTTCAGCGATCACCATTCAATGCACCGGATCCCATCAGAACTCCGAAGTTAAGCGTGCTTGGGCGAGAGTAGTACTAGGATGGGTGACCCCCTGGGAAGTCCTCGTGTTGCACCCTTTACTGCCATCTTTATTCCTCCAATCTTTCATTCATGTTCATCAGATCTATTTTTGTTTCTTTTCCTCGCCCACTTTCGTGATGATATCTATTTAGTTTTTATATTATATATTTGTTTTTGTACTATATTTAATTATTATTATAAAAATAACTAATTTAATTCTATTTAGATGTATTTTCTTGTCAATTTTTCCTTTGTGCTGCATGTTGGATATCTGCATCAAACATCCATTAGCCCGGGTGCGATCATACCAAAGACTAATGCACCGGATCCCATCGTAACCCGGTTAAGCGCTAAGCAGAGTAGTACTAGGACGGGTGACCGAAGTCCTCGGCTACAGACCCCTTTTACGCTATCTTTATTCTCCAATCTTTCATTCATGTTCATCGTGATTCATTATTTTTGTTTCTTTTCCTTGCCCACTTTGATGATATCTATTAAGTTTTTATATTATATATTTATTTTGTACTATATTTTATTATTATTATAAAATAACTAATTTAATTCGATTTAGATGTATTTTTCTCATTAATTTTTCTCATTTGCATATTGATATCTCAAGTAACAAACATCCATTAGTTCTTCTGAAAGATCATTCAAAGACTAAATGCACCTGATCCCATCGTAAGTCCAAGTTAAGCGTGTTGGCTTATAGTACTAGATACACCCCAGTCCTGTTGCACCCCTTTTTACGCCATCTTTATTCCAATCTTTCATTCATGTTCATCGGGGATTTTATTATTTTTGTTTTTCCCGCCCACTTCGTGATGATATCTATTAAGTTTTTATATTATATATTTATTTTAAATATTTTGTTATTATTATTAAAATAACTAATTTAATTCGATTGAAATGTATTTTCTTGTCAATTTTTTCGATTTGGATATAGGATATGTCCAACAAACATCCATTAGCACTAATGCACCGGATCCCATCAGAACTCCGAAGTTAAGCGTGCTTGGGCGAGAGTAGTACTAGGATGGGTGACCCCCTGGGAAGTCCTCGTGTTGCACCCCTTTTTACGTCATCTTTTATTCTCCAATCTTTCATTCATGTTCATCGTATTCATTATTTTTGTTTCTTTTTCCCGCCCACTTCGTGATGATATCTAATTAGTTTTTATATTATAAATTAATTTTGTACTATATTTTCTTATTATTATTATTAAAATAACTAATTTAATTCGATTGAAATGTATTTTCTTGTCAATTTTAGCGATTTGGATGTTGGATATGTGCAACAAACATCCATTAGTCTTCGCGATCATACCAAAGATAATGCAACTGATCCCATCGTATCGGGTTAAGTTGTTTGGGCTTAAGTAGTAGTACTAGGATGGGGCGACCGAAGTCCTCGTGTTGCACCCTTTACTGCCATCTTTATTCTCCAATCTTCATCATGTCTCACGATTCATTATTTTTGTTTCTTTTCCCATTCATTTCTTGATGATATCTATTAAGTTTTATTATATATTTATTTTGTACTATATTTTATTATTATTATAAAATAACTAATTTAATTGATTTAGATGTATTTTTCTTGCTCAATTTTCTCGATTTGCATATTGGATATCTCGCAACAAAACATCCATTAGTCTTCGGTGCGATCATACTAAAGATTAATGCACCGGATCCCCATCAACTCCGGGTTAAGCGTTAAGCCATGCAGAGATTTAGGATGGGTGACCCCTGGGAAGTCTGTTGCACCCATTTTTACGCTATCTTATTCTCCAATCTTTCATTCATGTTCACATCGTATTCATTATTTTTGTTTCTTTTTCCGGCCCACTTCAGATTTATATCTATTTAGTTTTTATATTATATATTTGTTTTGTACTATATTTAATTATTATTATAAAAATAACTAATTTAATTCGATTTAGATGTATTTTCTGTCAATTTTCGAAGGTATTATTGATATCTCGCAACAAACATCCATTAGTCTTCTGCGCGATCATACAAAGATTTAACGCACTGATCCCATCGTAACTCCGGTTGCTGCATTGGGCGGTAGTAGTACTAGACGGGGCGACCTCGGGAAGTCCTCGTGTTGCACCCCTTTACGCCATCTGCCCTCCAATCTTTCATTCATGTTCATCGTATTCATTATTTTTGTTTCTTTTCTCAGTTCACTTCGTGATGATATCTATTTAGTTTTTATATTATATATTGTTTTGTAATTATATTTATTATTATAAAATAAACTAATTTAATCTCGATTTAATATTTTCTTGTCAATTTCTGAGTTGCATATTGATATCTGCAACAAAACATCCATTAGTCTTTAAGGGATTACCAAAGACTAATGCAATCGGATCCCATCGTAATCTGGTTAAGCTTGGGCGAGAGTAGTAATTAGGATGGTGACCCCTCGAAGTCCTCGTGTTGCACCCTTTTACGCCATGTTTTATTCTCAATCTCATTCATGTTCATCAGATTCATTATTTTTATTTCTTTCCCGGCCCATTTGTGATGATTCATTAAGTTTTTATTATATATTTATTTTGTACTATATTTTATTATTATTATAAAAATAACTAATTTAATTCATTTAGATGTATTTTCTGTCAATTTCTGAAGCTGTGCTATCGATATCTCGCAACAAACATCCATTAGTCTTCGCTGCGCGATCACAAGATTCACGCACTGGATCCCACTTAACTCCGGTTGTTGCTTGGGCGAGAGTAGGTACTAGGATGGGCGACTGAAGTCCTCGTCAGACCCTTTTACGCTATCTTTTTATTCTCCAATCTTTCATTCATGCTCATCGTGATTCACATTTTTTTGCTTTTCTTTCCTACTTCGTGATGATATCTATTTAGTTTTTATATTATATATTTGTTTTTGTACTTTATATTTAATTATTATTATAAAAATAACTAATTTAATTCTATTTAGATGTATTTTTCTTGTCAATTTTCTCGAGTTGCATATTGGATATCCGCAACAAACATCCATTAGTCTTCGGTGCGACGGCTACCAAGACTACACCGGATCCCATCAACCTCGGCTGTTGTTTTGGGCGTAGTACTAGGATGGGCGAATTCCCTCGGGAAGTCCTCGTTGCACCCTTTGTACGCCATCTTTATTCCAATCTTTCATTCTGTCATCGATTCATTATTTTTGTTTCTTTTCCGCCCACTTCAGGATGATATCTATTAAGTTTTATATTATATTTATTTTGTACTATTTTATTATTATTATAAAATAACTAATTTAATTCGATTTAGATGTATTTTTCTGTCAATTTTTCTCGATTTGCATATTGATATCTCGCAACAAACATCCATTATTCAGCATCATACTCAGATTCAATGCACTGATCCCATCAACTCCGGTTAAGCTGCTTGGGCGAGAGTAGTACTAGATGGTGACTGGAAGTCCTCGCGGTTGCACCCCTTTACGCTATCTTTATTCTCCAATCTTTCATTCATGTTCATCTTTATTCATTATTTTTGTTTCTTTTCCGTCCATTTCAGATGATATCTATTAAGTTTTATATTATATATTTATTTTGTACTATATTTTGATATTATAAAATAATCAATTAATTCATTGATGTATTTTTCTTGTCAATTTTTCGATTTGCATATCGATATCCGCAACAAACATCCATTAGTCTGGTGCGATCATACCAACACTAATGCACCTGATCCCATCGTAACTCCGGTTGCTTGCTTGGGCGAGTAGTACTAGGATGTAAGTAGACCTCCGAAGTCCTCGTGTTGCACCCTTACGCCAATCTCCTTTATTCTCCAATCTTTTCATTCATGTTCATCGATTCATTTATTTTGTTTTTCCTGCCCACTTCAGATGATATTCATTAAGTTTTATATTATATATTAATTTTGTACTATATTTTGTTATTATTATTAAAATAACTAATTTAATTCGATTGAAATGTATTTTCTTGTCAATTCTTTCGATTTGGATATAGGATATGTCCAACAAACATCCATTAGTCTTCGGTGCGATCATACCAAAGATTACGCAACGGATCCCCATCAAGTCCGTTGCTTGCTTGGGCGAGTAGTACTAGGACGGGTGACCGGGGAAGTCCTCAGCACCCTTTTTACCGCCATCTTTTATTCTCAATCTTTCATCTATGTTCATCGTATTCATTATTTTGTTTCTTTTCCCTGTCCACTTCGTGATGATATCTATTAAGTTTTTATATATATTTATTTTGTACTATATTTTATTATTATTATAAAATAACTAATTTAATTCGATTTAGATGTGTTTCTTCTTGTCAATTTTCTCTCGAAAGTTGTAAGGCTGATATCTGCAACAAATATCCATTAGTCTTCGGGTGCGATCATACCAAAGACTAATGCACTGGATCCCACCGAAGTCCGGTTGCCGCTTAAGCGAGAGTAGTACTAGATGGGTGACCGGGAAGTCCCGTGTTGCACCCCTTTACGCCATTCTTTTATTCTCCAATCTTTCATTCATGTTCATCGTATTTATTATTTTGTTTCTTTTCCCCGTCTCACTTCATGATATTTCCTATTAAGTTTTTATATTATATATTTATTTTGTACTATATTTAATTATTATTATAAAAAATAACTAATTTAATTGATTTAGATGTATTTTCTTGTCAATTTTTCTCGAAAGGTATATATTGATATCCGCACAAACATCCATTAGTCTGGTGCGATCATACCAAATATTCAATGCACTGATCCCAATGTAGTCCGTTGTGTTGGGCTTAGAGTAGTACTAGATGGGTGACTGGAAGTCCTCGTGTTGCACCCCCTTTACGCCATCTTTTATTCTCCAATTTTTCATTCATGTTCATCGATTCATTATTTTTGTTTCTTTTTCCGCCCACTCTCTTTGATGATATCTATTAAGTTTTTATATATTTATTTTGTACTATATTTTATTATTATTATAAAATAACTAATTTAATTCGATTTAGATGTATTTTCTTGTCAATTTTCTCGACGGTATATCGATATCTCAAGAACAAACCACATTAGTCTTCGGTGCGATCATACTCAGATTAATGCAATGGATCCCACTTTAACTGCTTAAGCGCGTGTTTAAGCGAGAGACAAGGATGGGCGACTCTCGAAGTCCTCGTGTTGCACCCATTTTTACGTCATCTTTTATTCTCCAATCTTTCATTCATGTTCATCGTATTCATTATTTTTGTTTCTTTTTTCCCTGCCCAATTTCTGATGATATCTATTTAGTTTTTATATTATATATTAATTTTGTACTATATTTAATTATTATTATAAAATAACTAATTTAATTCGACATTTAGATGTATTTTCTTGTCAATTTCTCGAATAAGATATTGGATATCCGCAACAACATCCAGTTCGGTGCGATCATATTGATTAATGCACCGGATCCCACCGAACTCCGGTTAAGCGTGCTTGGGCGAGAGTAGTACTAGGATGGGTGACCCCCTTGGAAGTCCTCGTGTTGCACCCTTTTTTACGTCATCTTTTATTCTCCAATCTTTCATTCATGTTCACGTTTCATTATTTTTGTTTCTTTTCTCGTCGACATCTGTGATGATATCTATTTAGTTTTTATATTATATATTTGTTTTGTACTATATTTAATTATTATTATAAAAATAACTAATTTAATTCGGATGATGTATTTTCTTGTCAATTTTCCTAGTTGCATATTGATATCCGCAACAAACATCCATTAGTCTTTGCAAGCGATCATACCAAAGACTAATGCACCTGATCCCATCGTAATCTCGGTTGTCATGTTTGGGCGAGAGAAGACTAGGATGGGGCGACTTCGAAGTCCTCGTGTCGCACCCTTTACGCCATCTTTTATTCTCCAATCTTTCATTCATGTTCATCGATCTTACTATTTTTTGCTTTTCCCCGTCCAATTTCCGTGATGATATTCCATTATATTATATTTATTTTACTATATTTAGCAATGTAACTGAACGTAGCTAGCTACCA
>JADFUC010001967.1:0-22136 GCA_019722365.1 Lithospermum erythrorhizon | reverse complement strand
CTCGACCGGTTTAGGAGATCTCATTTTCGAGAGGTTCGCCAAAGCAGGCTATTGAGTTCATCCGGGACATGAAGTCCATTTTTTAGTAGATGGGGATTGTGGGCGAGATGAGAGTGAAGTTTGCTACTTATAGACTTCACGAGAGTGCAGTGACGGTACTCAGGGAGAGAACTTTGAGTCGTCCTTGGCTGAGAGGGAAATTCATGTTTCACAGGAGGCGATTTGTTGAGCTCTTCGAGGAGAATTATTGCTTGGAGACCAGCGTAGGCGGCCTTGGAGAGGCGTTCGTTGGCATGAGGGGTTAGAGGTCGGTGGAGATGCAGGCAGTTCGATTGATATGTGCATTCTTCACGATGTTTATCCGGTAAGAGGCGAAGAGGATCCAGGTTTAGGGATGGGTTGGCGTGGGAGATACGTCTACAAGATTTCAACCGATGGTTTTACCGGTTCCATCTTTGTGAGAATGCATTACGAAGATGGAAATGGAGTTGGCGAGCTAGGCGAATGGATGGGAGATGGAGCTGAGACTTTTCCGATTCGGTAGGCCTACTAGCTCGAGTTCGAGAGGAGGGCGGACAGCCGAAGTCATCACAGCGAAGTTACTTGATGCTCACGGCGATTTGCAGAGTTATTCTACGCTCCTTACACTAGGACGTCCGCTTAAATTATTATTTCTGCGTACCGGACATCGTTTCGATTCTGAGGCGTCGGTTGGTATATATGAATATCCGTTTGAAGTATAGAAGGGCGTCCGTTGGAAGTAGAGACGTCCGTTCGAAGTATAAGAGGAGCGTCGTTTTTCGACTCATTTTATTAAGCTTTATAATAAGATAATCACAAAACTCCATAAATGAAAATATAAACTTATTTTTTTTTTATTAAGCCGTTCACATTCTATACTACCGTGCCGGCCGAGGAGTTTATCATCAACATAATAAATTAAAGAAGGACAAGTTCATTCTTGATCTAACTCATCTTAGAATAGAGCAAATCATTGTTGTTATCTTCTTTAACAAAGTTCTTCTATTTAAATACGTTGATGTCTTTGTTCGATATCTGTGAAGTAAGTAGCTTGTGACTTTTGGTCTAATTCCTTAAGTGCATCTTTATCTTGCATCCTTTTTCCGCCGTCCAATCCTTGATTGCCTGGCTTCTATTGCCGTGGAAGTGAGTCTTGACAGCTATATATTGAAGTTTGCCATACTAATCTTGACTTCGCTAGCTACTCGTGAACATAGGAATTGCAAAAATTTCCTTAGCCATTTTACTGATATAGGAAAAATACCTTCTTGCTCACTCTTTGAGAACATCAATTGGATTTCATAGTTGTACATGCTCATGTCAAAGGTGTTTTCAAGTATTGAGTGACTTCATTTAAGTCTTGAGATGGAGTAGAAGTATATGAAGCAAATTTTTCACGTGGCTTTTTAAGGTGATTACTCGCTTTACTTTAGAGATAATGACAATCCATAAGAAGTAGTACCACTACTTTTACTTTATTACTTGGAGAATGTTTTAAAAAAATTTGGAATACATGTTGATAAATATTCTTCAATTTGTGTTTTTGTATATGCGTTCTTGGGAAATTAACAAAATAACTTGCTAGGATTGAAGGCTCCCAAACATTCTTAAAATAAATCTATCCATGCAAAGAAATATATCTAGTTTAATGGTTGGACACATTATTGCACCGATAACATATGCATGTGGAATGGGAAGATAATATTTCAAAATTTCTATTTCCGTATTAGGAATCAAATGTCTACATGACAAACTTATCCTATTATCATGCATATGCATAGAAAGCTAAAACAATAAAAAGCAGTGATGTTGGGATATATTGAGTTGAAAATGTGCTTTAGTAGTCTTTTTTACAAAGGTGCAGAAAATGGAGCAACTCTAAGCATTGAGATCCAAAATTTGAATAGGTGATCTTAGGATAATGACTCTCGTTAGTAGGCTTGTGTATATTATAGAATGATGTAATCTCATCTCTATATTTATATGCACGAACAAGAAGATCATATGTAGAATTCCATCTAGTCTCTACATCCAATATTAATTTTTTATACTTTTTGCAGGTTGCCAAAACCAGTAATGTACGTACTCTTTCTTTTATTTGGGAAATGTAATTCGTAGACTCCATTTCTAATGACTTGATAGAATTCATCCCAAAATGACGCAATTCCATCTTTAGCTACTAGTTGAAGAACATGACATAAACACCTAGTATGAAATAGTTCTTCAAATTCAAACTTACATTTAATTTAGAGTTTCAATAGACACACTATTAGCCCGATAAAATTTATCAGTGAAATAGAGACGAAACTTTTAAACATCGATATTCAAAACAACATTGCTGATATTCCACATCGGTTATTTGAATATTATCATCGTTGCTTAGCGCTACGGAAATAAATATGCGCCTTTGAAGAGTCAATCAACATCTATCAATGACAAGTAACCTGGCGTTATATCAAAGTTACGAAAAGTACTTGATATCGCTAGTTAAACAAACATTCCAATTGATGAAGAAAGTTGACACATAAGAAGATCTTTTTTGGTTTAAAATATTTGAGGCAATACTTCTCATAGAGCTTCTAGGGATGCGTCCGGCCGAGATTGAAACGCTCCTTGAATCCAATTGAGTATATCTCGACTTTCACTGATGATTGAAGGCGGAAAGCATTTACTTACCCACAAATATGATTGAGTCTATAATTTAACTTATCTTAAAAATAAACTTTGGCCGGTCATGGGGTTAATAGTTGTTTGAACACCTCCCACCCTCGCCTTCTTTACTATCTTTCATCGAGTTTATGATCCAGCTTCGCAAATGTCTAATAAAATGTCCGGTTCCACTTTTCCACATACGTCTTATAACTATATATGTTTTTACAAAGATATACATGTGACTTTCTCATTTTCTCGATGGGCACAAAGTATTTCCAAACCAGATGTGTCTTTTTTTCTTTGACTAAACTTTTTACCGGTGCTAGCTCGGGATGATTACTTGAGTGGATATTGGGTTTTAAATCTACTGCACTTATTTTTGCACTTTTCGATGACTGAAATCTCCATAGCACCTCGCCCGGTATCCTCATCATCTAGATCTATATTATTAAAATTATTAACACGACTAAAGTTTGGGTCTATTGAGGGTTTGTGTTGGGGTTTGTATGTCGATTGTAGTTCCACCGCCTCAGTCCCAGATTCCGATTCTTTTTAGGAGCCATTGTAATAAAAAAAACTTGCAATACTAAATAAGTTGAAATTCTAACAAGGTATACCAAGTAAACAAGTAATATAATAAAATGAGTAGGATGGAAAGGTGCTGCAAATTTCAAATACAACTCGTGTCGATTGAATGATGATGCTAATTCTTTGGAAATTCTTGATCAAATTATTTATTCTCAAGATGTTCTTATAGAGAACATTTATAATTGAAGTAGTAAAACTAGAACCAAGAATGATATATTTAATGAGTGGAACGAACTAGGTTTTATAATTGAAGTAATGTGAATTAATGATGATATTTGGTGTGAGTAATGAATGAAAGTTGTGGTCCTTTATTTGCCAGGAGGGAGAAAAAACGGCTATTTTTTACTAGAGACAGACGGTAGTCAAACCGGGCGTCCGCTAACTGCTGAGATATCTTCTTTGAAAGCGGCTATGAGTATACATAACGACTGCCGAATCGGTAAAATAAAAGCGGACATCCGGCCCAATAAGGCTAAGGAATCGACTAAGATGCACTTGTGCACGGCGATACGGTTTTAATTTAGCGGGCGTCCGCTTCGTTAACGAACCACTAGCGAGCGTGTGCGAGCGATTCGAGCGTCCACCCGGTCACGTAGCAGGCGTGTGCGGGGCAGACATTTTTTGCTAAAACCTCGGCCCGCCCCGCTCCGTTGGTAAGTGGGCGGCAGAAGCGGGCGTGGGCTTTAGCCCGCGTGGGCGAACCAGCTTGGACTAGCGAGTGGGACTAGCGAGCGGTCCTTGAACTCCGATCACTTGCCACGTCTACCCATGGCAACCCCCAGCTGACCCAGCTTCATGTGAAGCAGCTGCGCCCAAAATAAAAACAAAACAATCCCGCCAATTTCTTATTTTTGAAATTAAGGTTCTTTTCTTCTCCTGTTTTGATTGCTAAAATGCAAAGTGATGAAAATTTTAAGGTTACAAAGTCCGAAGGCGTAAATAATTTTTTAGGAAAATGTATTGATGATATGAAAAAATGCTCATGGTTGCTGCTAGTCCGTGATCAATCTGAACCGTCATTGTTATGTCCCGGAATTTGTATCGGTAGCCAAGGATTTATTACGGCAGCCTCACAGTCACGGTTAGAGGTTTAGTGCAGTGGTACAACATCTGTTGGGACCGCGAAGGGGCAGAGTTCAAGAGCTAGATATTTTATGGATTGACTCGCTTTCAGATTTGGTAGTTTGTGTTGTCCATGATAATGGAAGAGACACCAAGTATCATTATGCTGGTATTTCCTCAAATTTAGCCGTAATAAGGGGTTCTCAGCTATTAGCCCTCGGTATTAATGGAGACCAGCCATTTTGTAATTTCGATTGCTATTCTAGTATGATGCCCAATCAATCGATTATTGAAATTTTAGTATTCTACGACAGAGGATGACGTATTATGATTATATAAATACCTAATAGGTTATGGGCTGGGATGCAAATGAGGTAAAATAAAAATTATTTGATGCTTGATATATTCATCTATAAAATATGGAAGCTGGAATATTTGACAAATGTGGAGGCTTGTTGGTGTGGCGTCTACTGCTTTATTAGGCGAACCCCTACTGTACATTTTGTTACACCGGTAACTAGAAAAAGTCGTTAAAGCGGTTTTGAGAAGTGGGGTGAATTGAAGGAATATCGGCCAAAAAGTTGGGACCCGACGAACCTCTCGAATTAAACCATGTAATTTTGGATTTAGGTGCTGGGATCGGTTGGTGTTTTTGTGATGTTAGTTTTATGCATTAGGGGGATGTTATGCAGGAAATGTAGTTATTTGTTTGTTCGAATTTTGAATTAATAGGGCAATATTGAATATTTGAGTTTAATTTAGTCTTTAGGTACATTTAGGATCTGATTTGGTATTTTGTGATGTTAGTTTTATGTATTAGGGCAATGTTATGTGTAAAATATAGTAATTTGTTGGTTCGACTTTTTAATCGAATTACTATTTCAGCTTCATTTGGGTTTAATTTTGATTTATGATACATGTGGGATTTGATTTGGTGTTTTACGATGTTATTTATCCGAATTAAGGGAATGTGATGTAGGAAATGTAGTCATTTGGGCTTCATTTTGTGTTTAATTTTGATTATTGGTACATTTTGTATCTGATTTGGTGTTTTGTGAAGTTAGAAGAATGTGATGTTTAAATGTTAAATATTTTAGCTTAATTTTGAGTTCTCCCCGATTACGTTAGATTATTGTTGCATACCAAATTACATGAAGCTATATTTTTGCGTGCCTTAAGTTTTGATTTTTGGTAAATGTAGGTAGGGGTATGTTATGATGGGATCTGATTTGGTGTCTTTTTGCTTGTGAATTATTTTGATGTATTAGGGAATGTGATGTAGGAAATGTAGTTGTTTGTTAGTTTGGAATTTTTTAGTTGAATTTGTAAGTGATTGAACTTAATTTTGGTACATTTAGATAGGGTTTTGGTATGGTGGGATCTAATACGATCGTGTTTCGGATGTGTTTCTTTGTATTAGAGAGTGTGATTGGAAAGTGTAGTTGTTGTTGGTTCGGATTTTTGAATTTGTTAAAGGCATCGATGGACATACGTGTAACGACCGTCCCAGTCATTTCCATACACGAGGTTAGGATCATAAATCGGCTTTGAACATCGAGGAGTTACTGTCGATGGATGACAATCACAAAAGACTTCGATTCATAATAACAATAATAATAATATACTTGATCCATTCGAGGTGAATTAGTAATACCTTTGCTAAAATACATCATCCAAAACATATAATCGCTTTCAAAGCTTGAATAATACAAGCAAAATACTCCCCAAATAGGTAATCTCATAAGTAAAACTGGCATTTATATCGACCTCCAAAATGTATATATACATAATGTGATCAAAATACACCGCGCCTCGACAAAATCTTGCAAAAGATGAGATCGAAGAAAGAAAACTGCTGAGATATCACAACCCTCAAGCGTACTTAAGATGATAATCAACTCCTCGCCACAAAAAGAGTGATGCCCTTGAGCGTCTCCTTTAGCTACAAAAGTGCAGGGGTCCCAAAATAAAGGGGTGAGCTAAAAGCTCAATGAATATCCACATAACGAAACATAACTAATCAACGTATATGCACATGTAAACATAGTCTGACAATAATGTAATAGAATCCATCTCTCAAATAATCAATAATACACGCTAACATAATCATATCAAATAATCCAATGAATAAACTATCATACACACAGTCAATAACATCGGTATATCACGCAGCTTAGCAATAACTTCTACTACGGCCCTGAAGTACACTCCTTCCCATAGGAGAAAAGAAAACAACGTCACTTTCGTTTAGCCACTCCGACAACGGGGACAAAATAGTATTGCTGGTTGCTTGCTCCGGCCAAACGAGATATAAAATGAGTTACCCGTTGCTTCTACTCAACAAGCGGGGAACAACTGTTTCTTGAGGAGAGTACGGTGCTTGGACTAGAGTTCAACAAGAAATCAGATCCCAACCATCGTCCAATCGTCATATGTCACTTAACTCAATGCATGGCCCAGTCATATCGATACTCAACATCACAAGTCTCAATATCACATATCACATATATAACTCATCTAGTAAAAACTATACAACTTACATATACACAATATATATGAAAGGTTAGGTCACGTGATATAAATGCTACTTTCGAGCCGACAAATATTCCCGGCTAACTACCGAGGCATTTTCGATATCCACACCTAAAGAATATAATAATAACAGTACTTTTACTTTAATTTTAACTAACAACCTCGACTAGATTGGTGAACTACTCTTGAACTTATGAAATTTTATCTAATATACCCATCTTAGCTTTGTTTATATCGAGCCAAACTATAATTATATCAAGAATCTAAATTGAATGCTACTATCAAATCGATTAAATAATTAACTAAAACTAACCCATGATTCTATAATTTAGTTTATGTATATTATAAACAATCAATTTACTACTTTACTTCAACAAGAATTTAATTAGATAACTTTGTCGCCCTATAATCAACATACTTATGTTTGAACCATCTTAAACTATTAAATATGAACTCTAATATCATTTATGGATGAGTTTAGCTAATTAAAGTAACTTGACATAGTTATAACTAGTTATATAACCAATAAAATGAAATAGTTATACATTTTTCCTTCTTGAAACTTGTTAGAAACTTTAGGGTATGATTTAAGAAGAGAATAAGCACCAAATGAAAAAACAATTTGAGGAAAAGGGGAGGGATAACTTCGGCGAGAGGAGAGAAGGAAGAAGAAGAAATGATTTGTGATTGTTGATAAGGATGGAGGGTTTTATTGTTAAATAGGGTTCTTTAGCCTTGAGTAACTAAAGCTGCAATTGAAAGCGGCGTAGAGGTGTGACGTAGGTGTCATTTCATTTCTTAACTAGGAGGGAAAAATGAGTAGTACTTAACTATACACTTGTGTAGTTCGAGTTTGTTTTGAGGAGAGCAATATTTAATTATTACTTGAATCAAATTTTGGGTTATTTTCAATCTACCCTACTAACAAAAATTTCGTCCTCGAAATTTAAACATATCACAACTCTTAACGCCAAGCCATTGCAAAAGAGGTATGAATCTTGAATCTTAACATTTTCTTCTCTTTCCCAAGTAGCCTCTTATATCCGTTGATTATGTCATAACAATTTTACTAGAGAAATAACCTTATTGCGTAATACATTTTCTCTCCGATCTAAGATTTTTTTTGGTTGTTTCTCATACGTAAGATCTTCTTTAAGTTCAATCGGCTGAGACTTTAGAATGTGAGATTCATCAGGAATATATTTTCGAAGACAAGATACATGGAAAACATTATGAATTCGCTGGAGTTCGGGAGGTAAACATTATGAAAACATTATGAATTAGCCGGGGACAATTGAGTTAAGTTAGATGGATTAAAGTGGATTCGATAGCTCGGTCCCCGTGATTTGGGCACAAACTCACATGCAGTTTTTCTTGACTTAAAGAGATAAGTATCATCTTTCAACCTTATCATCAAAAATCACACAAAAATATCTTATAAATCTGCATTTGGCGAGACTGACAAGCAACCAAAAATTTTTTCTTCAGTTTCTTCCTTTGTTGCATATAAAGTCCTCAGAGTTGTTTGTTAAGGGTTTCCGACATCTTTCCTACATTTTTTAGGTAAAATAGCGTTTTGGTTGATTTTGAGGGGTTGACTTTAGTTGACTTTTTACATAATTCAATTTTTATGATGGATGCTTAGTTTGTTATGGATCTTTATGATGTATATAAGTGATGAATTAATGACTTAGAATTCGTTTGAGCATGTTATGGTCGAGTTGACTTTCTAGGTTTCGGTTGACTTTTGGGTTGATATTTTTATAAGATTGTAAATGTGTAGGGAGTTTAATTGAGGACACTTATTGTAGTTGTTGTGATGTTAAGAGGTGGTGAATTAAAATTGATTTAAAAGGGAGTTAGGTTGAAAAAGTGTTATTTCCAAGTTGGGTTATAATCGATATTTTGGAGTATAGGTTGTTAATTATGGACTTGAGGGTTAATTAGAATGACTTATAAGTTGATTTGAAATGTTAAAGTAATAAGGTGGAATTCTAGGGGGAGGTCGATTGGGTTGTGTCCGACGGGATTATTGATTAGATTTATTGTCAAGTCGTTTAGACCCATTTAGAAATAGTTCCGCTAAGAGTTGGTAGCGTGGGTTCTAGAGCGGATGTATTGTAGTAGGTTTTGATTATACTTTACGGGTTTTTACGTTGGGAGTGATCGTGGTAGTGAAGGCGATTACCGTGATTGTGCTCGCGAAGGTTTTGTGGTAGTAGCCGGTGAGGTACTTATCTACATGAACATTTACTTTCTGTCTTACTTTAAATTGTGTGAACATGTTATTGTGGTACGATTATGCGGGAATGATGTACATGTCATTGTGTTATGATTCACGTGAGAATGATATACATGTAATTGTTGTATGATTATGTGTGATTCGTTTGTGAGCCGTGAAATGATTGTATAATTATATTACGTAGGCGTTGAAGATTGCTTGAAGGGTAAGTAATAGCTTAAACTCCCAACTTATATTTCGATTTACGTAGCCTTGTCGGCTGTTGTATTCCTATGGCCTTGTCGGCACTTATGTATTTAAATGGCCTTGGCCGGTGTCTTTGACTTCTGATTGTGAGATGTTTTAAATTTGTGTGCTTGGATATTGTTTGGGAGTAAGTAGTTGGTTGTGAGAGGTGATGGTTAGGTTATGTATGACTTGAGGTGACTTGAGTATCGATTTGACCACATGTTGGGATGATTAGGGGGGTTAGGTATTTCTCGCCCAGCTGCATGATATGTGGCAGTATTGGTGTATATACTCGGTATAAAAGAAGCGGTGGAGCTCTTTGATCACTTTGTTGTGTGCATGAGTCGGTGTGGCCTATACTACGATATAGGCGTGGGTTTGGCCTTATACTAGGTATAAGAGCGGTATGAGTCTTTATGATCGCTTTGTTGTGTGCGTTGTTGGTGTGGCCTATGTGTCTGATTATCAAATTTTAATGGTTTATGCCCGGTATAGGCGGTGTTTATTAGCGGTTGAAGTCCATTCCTGCCAGGTAGGCGGATTGAGCTATATGCGCATTAGAGGTTGGTATATTTGTGGAGATATGAGAGATAGAAGGTGATGAGAAGCCCAGAGTTATAGTTGTTGAGTCTCTGTAATTTTATTCTGGGTGATTGTGTGATTTATTGAGACCTTCTATTATATCTTAACATGTTATGCCTGAGACCTTCTTTGGAATCTTATTGTACGACTTTATTAGGTAGTCCTGGATATATACGTATTTATTCATATTTGACTATTATAATATTTATATGCAATTCGTATGGTAAGTTCGCCCCACGTGTTAAGTGTTGGTAAGCGCGGCTTACCCTTTTAGCTATGGGCGACATTTCATTTGTGCGGAGTTGACGGGCGACAGTTGAGCAGGCGTTTGAGAGTTTTATTCAGTGGCTAGGTGGCCGGTGGCGAGAGGATACTCATGAGTCATTTTGATGTGTTGTCAACTAACGATTTGTTGTACTTTATTTTCAAACTTTAGCCTTGTCGGCAATTATTTTTGTATTTTTGGTAAATGTTATCTCTGATTGTAGCCTTGCCGACATTACCGTCTTTTTGGGTTATGTTGTATATAAGGTGTTGGTTGGTTGAATGTCGCGCGATGGATTTGTAAAATTATAAACTATTGTTTGAGAATATTAATGGAAAATCAAATTTTGGATGAAGCAGTGTTTAAAGCCAATTAGATCCGTGGGTTTACTGGTGACTACGGTATTCCGGATTATGATTACTCAGGCGGCCGGCCTTTGGGGCGGGAGTCGTTACGATTTTGAGTATCGAGGAGAACTTGGGTTTGAGGATTACAGGTTATCACAGTATTGGTTGGTGTGTCGACTTGTTTTTCCTTTTGAGTCGTTGTGAGTGGTGTCTTTTTGTTAAAAAAATCCGAGTCTTTTTCTTTTGTCACAAATTGAGGATGCCGCTGAGTTAGAGTGGTAGGGGTAGAGTGGGGGTGTGCCGAGGGGTAGGCCCGGGAGGAGGCCCTGGCGGGTAGGGAGCCATAGTTGTTGGTGAGCCACTGGCGTGGACCAGCGGGGTCCGGAGGTGCATTCTTACAGGCATGTTGAGGAGGAGGAGGTGGGCACCGTAGAGAGAGGTGTAAAAATGCTCGGGTGGTGACGGCCGGAGAATGAATTCCAAAGTAAGTTGTTTGTGCCGGTTTAGGAAGATCCTCCGAAGTTTTCAGGGGATTCGCCAAGCGGGCTATTGAGTTCATCCGGGACATAGAGTCCATTTTGAAATATAGATGGGGATTGTAGGCGAGATGAGAGTGAAGTTCTTTGCTTATAGACTTCCACGAGTGCCCGTGTTGAGGTGGGAGAACTTTGAGTCGTCATGGCTGAGAGAGGGAGATTCATGTTGTTTCTGGGAGCGATTTGTTGAGCTCTTCCGGAGAATTATTGGCAGGACCCCATGGGCGGCCTTGGAGAGAGGCGGGATTTCGTTGGCCTTGGGGTTAAGTCGGTGGAGGAGTCTGAGAGGCAGGTTCGTTGATATGTGCCCGGTACTTCTGACCATTTTACCCGTAGAGGCGAAAGAGGATCACTAGGTTTAGGGATGGGTTGACGTGGGAATCGTCTGGGTGGTTTTACGGTTTCCATCTTTATGAGGAATCGCGTACGAAGATGGAAATGGAGTTGGCGGAGAATTTGAAGAATGGATTAGGAGAATCGACTTTAGGGCTTTGATTCCGGTAGGCCTACTAGCTCGAGTTGAGACGGACAGTAGTAAATCTGACGGGGTACTTAAATTTTCAGTTTGCGAGATTATTCTGACTCGCCTGCTGACGTCGGGCAAGTGAAGTAATGACTCTGCATGCGGACATCCGTTTGGTCTGAAGGGCGTCGGTTCGAAGTATATGTAAAGAGACATCCGTTTGAAGTATAGAAGACGTCCGTTGGAAGTATAGGAGCGTCCGTTCGAAGTATAGGAGCGTCCGTTTGGCCGTTTATTGAAAACTTTATAATAAGATAATGTAAAATATGAAATGAAAATATAAACTTATTTTTTTATTAAGCCGTTCATTCTATACTCGTGCCGGCAGGAGTTTACATCATCAACATAGCAAATTAAAGAAGGACAAGTTCATTCTTGATACAACTTCATCTTAAATAAGAGCAAATCATTGTTGTTATCTTAACTTGTTTAGTTCAGCCCACATTTAAATAGATTGATGTATTTGTTGAAATATCAAAGTCATCAAACATGACTTTTTGATTCATAAATTATCTTGCATCATATACAGATCCAGTCATGATTGCTAAACTTCTATTGGGTAATTAGTCTTGACATACAGCTATATATTTAAGTTTTGTACTAATGAGCTGTACAGCTATAAATGAACATAGGAATTGCAAAAGACACCATGGCCATTTTCTCAATAAGGAAAAATACCTTCATAACATCTGATTTTGTATGCTCATGTCAAAAGGTGTTTTTCAAAGTATTAGATCCTTCATTTAAGTAGAGATGGAATGAAATATATAGAAACTTAAAATTTTTTCACTTTCATGTGAAAACTTTTAATTCTCTTTAGAAATATGTAATAATCCATAAAGTATTTCCACTACTTTACTTTATTAGAGAATGTTTGAAATTGAATACATGTTGATAAATATTCTTCAATTTGTGTTTTTGTATCATTCTTAAATGCAAAATAACTAAGTTGAAAACCAATTCATCTAATCTATCACAAGAATCTATCTAGTTTATGGTTGGACACATTATTTACTTTTAATCTTTGTGTCATGGAATGGGAAGATAATATTTCAAAGGCTATATTAGGAATCGTGTCTCTGGCAACAAACTTATCCACATTATCATTTTATGCATAAAGCTTGATGAATATTGGGACTATATTGAGTTGAAAATGCTTTAAGTCTTTAAAAATTAAAAATGGAGCAACTTTCTGTCAATTTGAATGGTGATCTTTGAGACCAATGACTCTAGATACAATGGAAGCTTATGATAAATGATGTAATCTCATCTCTATATTCATATTTTGACAAAGAATCTCATGTTGAATTGTCTAGTCTCTGCATAAATATTAATTTCTATATTTTTGCAGTTTACCAAACTTGATGTGTAGCCTCTTTCTTTATTTGAGGAAGTAACAATTCATTAGAATATTTAATAGACGATAGTTAATTGATATAATGTAAATTCATCTTAGCTACAGTTGAAGGGCTTATGGCATGGCAAATAGTCCAACTTATTTTAATTTAAAGGTTTAGATAAATAACATTATTAGCCGTCGTTATCAAATTAATAGACCAACTTTAACATCGATATTCAAAACAACATTGCAATATTCCATCGGTTATTTGAATATTATCATGGTATGCCTTCTGGAAATAAATAATCGCCTTTAAGTCAATCAACATACATCGATGACAAGTAACCCCTTGCATTTATATCAAGTTCTGAAAAAGTAGCGATATCATAATTTAAACAAATTGTTCCAATTCCAATGAAAGTTGACCGTGAAGATCTTTTTGGTTTAAAAAATATTTAAAGCAAATACTTTGCAGAGCTTCTAGGGATCACGTCCGGCCGAGGATTGAGCTCCTTGAATCCAGTAGTATACTCCGACTTTGCTTGATGATTGAAAATGACCTTTTCTACCACAAATGTCATTGATTCGAGTCTATGAATTTAGCTTATCATAAATAAACTTTTGGCGGTCATGGGTTAATAGTTGTTTGAACACCTCCACCGCCTTCTTTACTGTCTTCGCTGAGTTTATATTGATAACCGCCAAATGTCTAAATAAAATGTCGGTTCCCTTTTCACTCCCAGGTCTTGCATTATGTTTTATTATATGTAGCTTTCTCATTTTTCTGATCGGGCACAAAATTGTTTCAAACCCATGATGTCTTTTTTCTTTGACTAAACTTTTTACCGGTGCTAACTCGGGATGATTCATGAGTGGATATTAGGTTTTAAATCTCTACCTTATTTTTGCCTTTTAGAGTGACAAAATCTACTTGCCCCCTCCGCGTTGTCCTAATATCTAGATCTATATTATTAAAATTATCAACACGGTAAGTTTAGATTCTATTGAGGGTTTGTGTTGGGTTAAGATTCGATTCTTTTAGGAGCCATTGTAAATAAAAACACAATACTAAATAAGTTAAATTCTAACAAGATTATACCAAGTAAACAAGTAATATAATAAGAGCAGTAGGATGGAAAAGATTGTACCAATTTAAGTACAACTGCGTGATAGATTGAAGATGATAAGTGCTAATTCTTTGGAAATTCTTGATCAAAATTATTTATTCTCGAGATGAATTATATAGAACATTTATAATTGAAGTAGTAAAACTAAGAACCAAGTATGATATATTTAATGTGTGGAATGAACTAGCTTGTATAATTAAAGTAATATGAATTAATGATGATATTTGATGTGAGTAATGAATGAAAGTTGTGGTTCTTTATTTATAGGAGGAGAAAAGCGACTATTTTTGAGCGGGCGTCGGTAGTCAAACGAATCGCTAATAGGATATCTTCTTGAAACGGCTATAGTATCACATACTTGACTGCGGACGTCCATTAAAATAAGCTGGACATCCGCTAATAAGGCTGAGGAATCAACTAAGATGCCTTGTACCTGATGCGGTTTAATTTAGCGGGCGTGTGAACCCAGCAACGAGCGTGTGCCGAGCGATTGAGCGTCCACAGCGAATCCGTAACGAGCGTGTGCGAACATTTTTGCTAAAACCTCGGCCGCTGCACTCCGTTAGTAAGTGGGCGGCGAAGCGGCGTGGGCACAACTGCGTGGGCGAACCGAAACAGACTAACGAGTCGGACTAACGAGCGGTCACCCGAACTCCGATCCGCACCCGTCTACCCATAACTGGCGAAACCCACTTTGACCCAACTGCGTAACCCCTTTGAAGCAACTTGCTTTTGAAATAAAAACAAAACAATCCGCCCGTTTCTTTATTTTGAAATTAAGGTTAACTTCTTCTCTGTTTTGATTGCTAAAATGCAAAGTGATAAAGAAAACTTTAAGGTTCTGAAGTCGAAGGGGCGTAAATAATTTTGTGGAAAATGTATTGATGATATGGAAAAATGCTTTCGTAGTTCTTTGCCAGTCCATGATCAATCCCCGAGCAGGTCGTTAATTATGTCCCGGGTGTATCGGTAGCCAGGATTTGTGCGGCGGCTTCTGAAAGTCTGAGTTCGAGTTTTAGTGCAGTAGTACCTTGCTCTGTTAGGACCTGAGGAACCGGGTTCAAAGGCTAGATATTTTATGGATTATTTCGACTTTCGATTTGGTAGTTTGTGTTGTCCGTGATAATGGAAGAGACTTTGAAGTATCATTATCTTTGGTATTTCCTCAAATTTGCAGTAATAAGGGTTACCGACTATTAGCCCTCGGTATTAATGGAGACCAGCCATTTTGTAATTTCGATTGCTATTCTAGTGCGCCCGGTACTGATCCATCGATTGTTGGAGAATTTTAGTATTGACGGGGATGGCGATATTATGATTATAAATACCTACCGATTTATGGGCTAGGATTACAAATCGGTAAAAGATAAATTCAGGCGGAATGCTTGATATATTCATCCATAAATATGGAACTGGAATATTTGACAAATGTGGGCTTATTGGTGTGGCGTCTCTCTTATTAGACGAACCCCTTTGCTGTTTTGCTACACCGGTAACTAGAAAAGTCATTAAGCGGTTTGAGAAGTCAGGTGAATTGAAGGAATATCTGGCCAAAAAGTTGGGACCGAACGAACCTCTCAATTAAACCATGTAATTTTGATTTTAGGTACTTTGGGATCTGATTTGGTGTTTTGTGATGTTAGTTTATGCGTTAGGGGGGATGTTATGCGGGGAAATGTAGTTATTTGTTTGTTCGGTACACAGATTAATAGGGCAACTATTGAATATTTGAGTTTAATTTTGTTTTTAGGTACATTTAGGATCTGATTTGGTATTTTGTGATGTTAGTTTTATGTATTAGGGAATATTGTAATGTAAAAATATAATATTTGTTGGTTAGGCTTTTTGTCGAATTACTATTTAGAACTCATTTATAGGTTTAATTTTGATTTATGATACATGTGGGATTTGATTTGGTGTTTTATGATGTTATTTATCCGAATTAGGGGAATGTGATGTAGGAAATGTAGTCATTTGGGCTTCATTTTGTGTTTAATTTAGTTATTGTTTATTTGTATCGATTTGGTGTTTGTGAAGTTAGAAGAATGTGATGTTAAATGTTAAATATTTTAGCTTATTTGAGTTCTCACGATTAAATTCGTGTGTACAAATTACCTTGACTATATTTTTGCGTCTGCCTTAAGTTTTAATTTTTGATAAATGTAGGTAGGGGTTTGTTATGATGGGATCTGATTTGGTGTCTTTTGTGAATTATTTTGATGTATTAGGGGAATGTGATGTAGGAAATGTAGTTGTTTGTTAGTTTGGAATTTTTTAGTTGAATTTGTAAGTGATTGAACTTAATTTTGGTACATTTAGATAGGGTTTCGGTATGGTGGGATCTAATACGATGTTTTCAGATGTGTTTTACTGTATTAGGGGAGTGTGATTGGAAAGTGTAGTTATTTGTTGGTTCGGTTTTGAATTGTTAAGGCATCCAATGGACATGCGTGTAGCGACCGTCCCAATTCGGCCCATGCGAGTTAGGATCGTCAAATCAACTTTGAACATCGGAGTTACGATCGATGGATGACAATCTAAAAGACTTCATTCATAATAACAATAATAATAATATACTTCAATCCATCGAGGTGAATTAATACCTTGCTAAAATACATCATCGAACATATAATCATACCTCAAAGCTTGAACAATACAACCAAAAATACTCCCAGAACAATTAATCTACGCTTAAGTCTCTAAAACTGACATTTTATATCGACCTCAATGTATATATACATAATGTGATCCAAAAATACACAACACCTCCAGCAAATGCTACAAAAGATGAGGATCAGAAGAAATTTGTGAGGATATCCTAACCCTCAATGTACTTAAGATGATAATCGACTCCGCGCCTGAAGGTGATGCCCACAGCTTCTCGCTTTAGCTACCACAAAAAGTGCAGGGGTCCCCAAATAAAGGGGTGAGCTGAAAGCTCAATGAATATCCACATAACGAAACATAACTAATCACACATATATGCACATGTAAACATATAGTCTCAACAATGTAATAGAATCCATCTCTCAAATAATCAATAATACCCGCTAACATAATCATATCATAACATCCAGTATATCACACCAACAACAATAACTCTACTCCGGCCCTCACGAGTCTACTCCTTCCCATAGGAGAAAACAACGTCACTCGTTCTTCTCTCCCGACAACTTGAGGGACAAAATAGTATTACTCGTTGCTTACACTCAGCAAACAAGATATAAATCGGAGTTACCGTTGCTTACTCAATAACCAGGAACAACTTCTGACCTCTTGATACCAATTTAACCGGACTAGAGAGTTGACAAAATCGAGATCAACCATCGTCCGTCATCATATATCCTGACTCACAATGTCTGGCAGTCATATCCACAATCTTTCAACATCCTGAGTCTCGTCTCCTTTGTCTCATGCTCTCTTTCGTCTGGTAAAAACTATACAACTTACATATACACAATATATATGAAGGTTAGGTCACGTGATATAAATACTCACCTCGAGCCACGACAAATATTGACTTTAACTTCTCAGGCGACTTCTTTCGATATCCACCTAAAGAATATATAATAATAACAATTGCTTTTACTTTATTAATTTTAACTAATAACCTCGACTAGATTGGTGAACTACTTGAACTTATGAAATTTTATCCCAAACTATACCCATGCCCAACTTTTGTTTATATCGAACTCCAAACTATAATTATATCAAGAATCTAAATTTGAATACTACTATCAAAATCGTTACATAATTAACTAAAACTAACCCATGATTCTATAATTTAGTTCATGTATATTTATAAACAATCAATTTACTCTTTCTTGACAAGAATTTAGTTAGATAACTTTGTCGCCCTATAATCCCGACATACTTATGTTTGAACCATCTTAAACTATTAAATATGAACTCTAATATCATTTATGGATGAATTTGATTAATTAAAGTAACTTGACATAGTTATAACTAGTTATATAGCCAATAAAATGAAATAGTTATACCTTTTTCCTTCTTGAAACTTGTTAGAAACTTTAGGGGTATGATTTAAGAAGAGAATAAGCACCAAATGAAAAGAAAAATTTTGGGAAAATAGGAGGGATAACTTTCGTAAGAGGAGAGGAGAAGAAGATAAGATTTGTGATTCTTCATAAGGATGGAGGGTTTTATTATTAAATAGGGTTACTTAGCCTTGAAGTAACTAAGCAAGCATGAGGTGTCAAGCACGAGGTGTCATTTCCTTTCTTAACTAGGAGGAAAAATGAGTAGTACTTAACTATACACTTGTGTAGTTCGAGTTTGTTTTAAGGAGAGCAATATTTAATTATTACTTGAATCAAAATTTCGGGTTATTTCAATCTACCCTACTAACAAAAATTTCGTCCTCGAAATTTAAGAAACATCTCTGTATTCATAACCTTAAATCGCTAAAGGGTATGGATCTTTGAATCTTAACATCTTCTTCTCTTTCCCAAATGGCCTCTTCTATTTGTTGGTTCATATAACACTTTGACTAGAGAAATAACCTTGTGCGTAATACGCTTCTACTCTCCAGATCTTAGATTTTCTTTGGTTGTTCCTAATACTTAAGATCTTAACAAGTTAATTGGTGAGACTCTAGAATGTGAGATTCATCAAGGAATATATTTTCGGAGCAAGATACATGGGAAAACATTATGAATTTCTTTGGAGTTAGGAGGTAAACATTATGAAAACATTATGAATTAGCCGGGGACAATTCGAGTTAGGGAATTAGATCGTTAAATCGTTAATTATTTCGATTCGCGTGATTTCGATGTGAAACTCACATGCGGTTTCTTGACTTAGAGATAAGTATCATCTTTCAACACTTATCATCAAAATCACACAAAAATGTCTTCTCCATCCTTGCATTTGGCGAGACCCCTTTGTGAAGGCGAGCAACAAAAATTTTCTTCCGTTTTAGCGACTTTTATTTGCGTATAAAGATCCTCGAGTTGTTTGTTAAGGGTTTCGACATCTTTCCCGTTTTGAGGTAAGAAAATGGCGTTTTGGTTGATTTTTGAGGAGTTGAGAGCTTTGATTGACTTTTTTACATAATTCAATTTTATGATGGATCTTAGTTTGTTATGGATCAGCATGATGTATATAAGTGATTAATGACTTAGAGGTCGTTTGAGGATGTTATGGTCGAGTTGACTTTTCTAGGTTTGGTTGACTTTTGGGTTGATATTTTTTATAAGATTTTAAATATTAATGAGGGAGTTTAATTGGGACCTTATTGTAGTTGATGTGATATTAAATTGGTGAATTAAAATTGATTTAAGGGAGTTAGGTTAAAAAGTGTTATTTCCAAGTTGGGTTATAATCGATGTTTGGAGTATAGGTTGTTAATTATGGACTTGAGGGGTTAATTAGAATGACTTATAAAGTTGATTTGAAATGTTAAAGTAATAAGGTGGAGATTAGCGGGGGGAGGCCGATTGGGTTGTCCGACGGGATTATTGATTAATTATTTATCCGTCATTTTAATTGTTTAGAAATAGTTCCACTAAGAGTTGGTAGCGTGGGTTAGAGCATGTATTGTAGTAGGTTTTGATTATACTTTAAGGTGTTTTGTTGGCGTGATCGTGGTAAGGAAGCGATTACGTGATTGTGCTCGCTTGAAGGTTTTTGTGGTAGCTGGCAGTGAGTACACTTGTCTACATGGTGTTCTTTCGTACTTACTTTAAATTGTGTGAACATGTTATTGTGAATAGATTATGCGAGGAATGATGTACATGTCATTGTGTTATGATTCACGTGAATGATATACATATAATTGTTGTATGATTATGTGTGATTCGTTTAGTAGCGAGCCACATTGATATGATTATGTAATTATGATACGTAGCGTTGAAGATTGCTTGAGGTAAGTAATAGCAAACTCCGACTTATATTTTCGATTTTACGTGGCCTTGTCGGCCTTCATTTGTATTCTATGGCCTTGTCGACCTTTATGTATTTACGTGGCCTTGGCCGGCGGTGTGTTTGACTTCTGATTGGCAGGATGTTTTAGTTGTATCATGGATATTGTTTGGGGAGTAAATTAGTTGGTTATTGAGAGGTGATGGTTAGAGTTGCATGACTTGAGGTGACTTGAGTATCGAGTTTGACCTATGTTGGGATGATTGAGGGTTAGGTGACTACTCACTTCCTTGCGAGGATATGTGGCCAGCTGTGGCACTTATACTACGGTATAAGGCGGTATGACTCTTTTGATCACTTTGTTGTATGCATAGTCGGGGGGTGGCAATACATCTTTACGGTATAGTTGTGCGGTTTGGCCTTATACTACGGTATAAGAGCGGTATGAGTCTTTATGATCCACTTTATTGTGTGCATTGTTGGTGGCCAGCCCACTTTATACTCACGAGTATAAGCTGTCGCGAGTTTGGCCTTAGCCGGTATAAGAGCGGTGTTTATTAGCGGTTGATCCGTTCCTGCGAGGTAGAGCGGATTGAGTATATACGCGTTAAGTTGGTATATTTGGAGATATAGAGAGATAGAAGGTGACTAGAGTTATAGTCGTTGTTGAGTCTACGTAATTTTATTGTGTGGGTAATTGTGTGATTTATTGAGACCTTCACAGCCCATATCTTAACATGTTATACTGAGACATGCTGGAATCTTATTGTCTGACTTTATTAGGTAGTCCTCACTGGATATATAAATATTTATTCATATTTGACTATTATAATATTGTCATCGTTAAAATCTAATATTGAGATTCGCCCCACCGTATTTAGAGTGTTCCGCTAAGGCTTACAGGCGCACCATTATGGGCGACGTTCATTCAATGCCGAGGTTGAAATGAGGCGACCGGTTAGGCGAGGCGTTTGAGGATTTTATTCGAGTGGCTGGGAATTGTGGCGTCGGGTGCGCCGGGGATCCTCACTTGATCCCGATTTTGATGTGTTGTCAACTATTTTTGATTGTTGTACTTTATTTTTTCAAGACTTGTAGTATTAAATGATTATTTTGTATTTTGAATCACACAGTATTTATCCCTCTGTTAATGGCACTTTGTAGGCATTCTTAGTCTTTTTGGATATGTTGTATATAAGGTGTTGGTTGGTTAGATATAAACATTAGTTTATAAAATTTAAACTAATATTATTTTTGAGAATATTAATGGAAAAATCAAATTTTTGGATGAAATAGTCGTTTTAATGATCAAATGGGTTTGGTAACTCTGGTGTTAGGATTATGATTCGGGGTGGCTTAGGTTTGGATGGAGTTATGCATGATTTGATATTAGACTTGTTTTCTTTGAGTCGTTGTGAGTGGTGTCTTTTGTTAAAAGATCCGAGTCTTTTCTTTTTGTTTCGTAGGCGTTGAGGATGTCACTTTGAGTTCGTATGGTAGGGGTAGAGTGAGATGTGCGGGGGTGAGCCCAGGAGGGGCCTAGCGGGTAGGGGCCTCAAAATTGTTGATGAATTACTACCGTGGACCGGCGGGGTCAGGAGGTGCATTCTTGAGCATGTTGAGGAGGAGGAGGTAGACCTCGTGAGAGGTGTAATCTTTCGAATTTGACGGTGTGTCGAATTCGAGTAAGTTGTTTGACCGGTTTTAGGAGAAGATCCTCAAGTTTTGAGGATTCGCTGGCTATTGAGTTCTAAACAAAGGGACATGAGACCCATTTTTTTTTAGTAGATGGGGATTGTGGGCGAGATGAGAGTGATTTTCGCTCATATATGGGCTTCCCGCAGGGAGTGGTGCCTTGTTGGGTGGGAGAACACAGAGTCGTCCTTATTTGCGAGAGGGGAAATTCATGTTTCTGGGAAGATTTGTTGAAGGCTCTTGGGAGGAGTATTGCTTGGAGACCCACATGGCCTTGGAGAGGGATTCGTTGTGCGGGGTTGGAGAGGCAGTTCAGGTGATGTGTGTGTTTATCCATTAGAGGCGAAGGATCAATAAGTTTGAGGATGGGTGGCGTGGGAGATAAATTGCAAAATTTAGCGATGGTTTTTGCAGGTTTCCGTCTTTGTGAGGAATACGTGAAATGGGTTAGAGCCAGAGGCTGGAATGGATGGGAGAGTGGGCACGAGGGGCTTTGGGTTCTACAAACAAACCG